>JAPKLW010000013.1:78671-186070 GCA_026898455.1 Plectranthus barbatus
AGATATCCCTGGAATCTGTGCTTCTCTTATTTGAATCTAAAAGCTTTATAATTTCCTGTTTAATTTTCATTAGCAAGTATTACAATTTTCAAAACAACCAAAACTTTTTAATTGATTTTCCTGACCAGTATTTTGAGAACTTATGATTTAGTACTTAAGGTTTTTCGTTGCTTCATTCCCCTGGATCGATAACTTTAGGGTGTACAAATTTATTTGCCACTATTTCTATAATTAATCTGTAGAAATTATAGTGATCAAGCGCTAATCCTGCAGGACCCGACGCTAAACGGGTACCTAAATCTACCTGATTTACTTGCAGGAACAGGACCCGAGGGCTATGGGAACGAGCATATCTAATGAGTGGGTCCTGGATAGCGGTTGCTCCGCACATATGACAGGGAACAAAGGTCTATTTTCAGATATAAGAAGACTGTACAACGGTCCCAAGGTCAAATTCGGAGACAACAGTGAAGGAGAAGTCATTGGGAGAGGGTGCATCGAGCGAAATGGATTAAGGATCATCAATGTAGCACTCTTCTCCAACTTAAAGCACAACTTACTCAGCATAAGTCAATTATGCAAAAACGGGTATACCGTATCCTTTGTAAACACTGGTTGTGCTATTACTGATGCTATTTCAGGAGAAGTGAAGCTTAGAGGCATCCGCAAGGGTGGCCTATATATTGTTGATTGGCAAAGCGGTCAACAACACTCCTGCTTCCTAGCTTTAAACAAAGAGGAGACAGCATGGTTGTGGCATAAGAGGTTTAATCATTTAAACTTCAAAACTATTAATTATCTTGCCAACAACAAGCTTGTTGTAGGTCTGCCCAATGAGACACTTCGCAAAGAAGGAATATGCAAAGCGTGCCAACAAGGGAAGCAGACCAAATCTTCCTTTAAGACAAATCCTGAAAAAGAGACATCACAGAGGATCCTAGAACTACTTCATATGGATCTCTTCGGTCCCATCAACCCACCCACTATAAGTAAACGGCTATATACACTAGTGGTGGTTGATGATTTTTCCAGGTATACATGGGTACGTCTGTTAAAGACCAAGGATGAAGTGAAGCTCATCCTACCAGAGCTAATACTCAAGGAACAGAATAGCAAAGAAGTCACTGTGAAGAGAATTCGCTCTGACAATGGAACAGAGTTTTGCAATGGAGCACTGATGGATTTCTGTGCTGAAGCTGGAATAGAACACGAAAAATCTACGGCAAGGACTCCTCAACAGAATGGATTAGCAGAAAGAAGGAATCGGACGCTGAAGAAAGCCGTTCGTTCGATGCTAGCAGATTCCAAATTACCTGCTAAGTACTGGGGGGAAGCAGTGATGACGGCCTGTTATACACAGAGTAGGAGTGCTATCACTAGCAGATTCAACAAGACTCCCTACGAAGTGTACAACGGTCGTAAGCCCTCTATAACTCATCTCAGTGCGTTCAGTTCTACGTGTTATATTCACAATAACGGAAAATCTAAACTTAATACTTTTTCACCTAAGTCAGATGAGGGTGTACTTCTTGGATATGGACACCCCACTCATAAAGGTTATAGAGTATTAAATAAGACTACCGGTATTGTTGAAATAACATGTAATGTTATTTTTGATGAGTCTACTTTAGTGCGCAGAGCAATTAAAGAGAAAGAGGATAGCAATCATGAGACTAATGATGTCAATGATCAAATGTTTTTGAATTCTTTCGAAAACATGCGTATTGATCCGACTAAGTCTATGAGTGACTGCAATCCGAACCCGGCGCACTCAGCAGAGGACCAGACTGCTGACCAGGCCAGTGATGCTAGTGATCATGCTGAGGCCACACCTACAAATATTCTTGATGAACCAGACTTCCTGGAGATGCTTGATAACGAAGAAGAGGAGACAACAAAGACTATTCCATTTGGGGAAGGGATAGCTACGCAAGAAGATCTTGGCAGAGGCGCTGCTGAGATTCCAGTTGCTGAAAGACCTGCTGAAGAGGCTCCCATCCCTGAGGATCCTGTAGCAGAAGTTCCAGTTGATAACAACCCAGATGCTGAGTACCAGGAGGGTGCTGCGGAGAACATTGTACAAGACGTTGGTCGCGCAGGGGAAGGAAATGTGGCCAAACCAATCAGACCAACATGGTTGCGCGCCCATCCTCTTAAAGATGTACTAGGAGATGTCAATGACCCTATCCTGAAAAGACAAGGGAATGCTATGCTGGCGTGTTACATCTCTAGTGAAGAACCTAAAAAGGTCGAAGAAGCTCTGCTAGATCCGGATTGGGTGAATGCTATGCACGAGGAGCTTGCAGAATTCTCACGTAATAACGTGTGGGAATTGGTTGACAGACCTACTCACCAAAAGTGTTATAGGAACTAAGTGGGTGTTCAAGAACAAGAAGGACGAGTCAGGTCTGGTAGTCAGAAACAAGGCACGTCTAGTAGCAAAGGGCTATAGACAATGCGAAGGAATAGATTATGATGAGACGTTTGCTCCAGTAGCAAGGCTGGAGGCAATTCGCTTATTCCTCGCGTATGCAGCATATCATGAATTTGATGTAATGCAAATGGACGTGAAGAGTGCCTTCCTAAACGGTGAGCTCAAGGAGGAAGTCTACGTCGAGCAACCACCAGGCTTTGAGCAGGGTAATCAAGTTTACAGGCTCAAGAAAGCATTGTATGGCCTAAAGCAAGCACCACGAGCATGGTATGGAACTCTGTCTAAGTTATTGCTAACCAATAGCTTTAAGAAAGGAAGGATTGATCAAACTCTCTTCCGCATTGAAGATGGAGGAAGTATTCTGCTGGTGCAGATATACGTCGACGACATTATTTTCGGATCAAAGGATCAAGAATTGTGTGATAAATTCTCAAAGCTCATGACCAGCAATTTCCAGATGAGCATGATGGGGAAGATGTCATATTTTCTCGGATTGCAAGTCCAGCAGTCCAAAGAAGGGATTTTTATTCACCAAAAGAAGTATACTCGCGATCTGATTGCGAAATATTGTCCAGAGAAGACAAAGAGTCTAAGGATTCCGATAAGTACGATGTGTATAGCTGCACTTGAGAAGAAGGAGACAATGTGAATCCTACTCTTTACAGAGGAATTATAGGTTCACTGCTATATCTTACAGCCAGCAGACTTGATATATCTTATGCCGTCGGATTGTGTGCTAGATATCAAGCAAATCCTAAGAAGACGCATCTTGACACTGCTAAGCGGATCGTGCGATATTTGAAATGCACAGAGGGTCTGGGAATTTGGTATCCTAGAGCAGACAGTCTTGCACTAAGTGGATACTCAGACTCAGACTTTGGAGGATGCAAAATTAACAGGAAGAGTACGAGCGGTACTTGTCAATTTCTTGGACATAAGCTTATTAGCTGGTTCAGCAAGAAGCAGCACTCTGTTGCTACATCTACTACAGAAGCAGAGTATGTGGCTGCCGCTAGCTGTTGTTCACAAATTTTATGGATAAGGCAACAGTTGCAAGATTATGGAATTTCTCCTGAATGTGTGCCGATTTATTGCGACAACAACAGTGCTATGTGCATTACTAAGAATCCGGTCCATCATTCTAGGACCAAGAACATTGATATCCGTCATCATTTTATTCGAGATCATCAGGAGAAGAAGGATATTGATGTTCGCTATATATGCACTGAAGATCAGATAGCTGATATATTCACGAAGCCCCTAGCTGAATCCAGATTCAAGGAGTTATGTATTAAATTGGGTCTCATGGAGTTGGATGAAACCATGGGTGAATGAAATGCTACTTTCATTCTTTCTAGATTTCTTGGTTTTCATGAAGATGCTAAGTATATTATCTGAATGCTGGATTTGATTGCTAATGGAATTGTGTGCTAGAGTATAGCACTTATTATTGTTGTTGCTAGCCCATTTGGAGAGAAGAGGTTGCTGAGCAGAATCCCTTAAATGCTCAGCAGATAAAATAAGTAGCAGCAGCAGATGTATAAAGATTGCCGTTTATTTTGTAATATGCCATTTCGAAAGCATTCTATGAAATCTCGTTTTGCGGATATGACGATTTGTAAGTTCAAGCGCATATGGTTTGCTATGAACTGTCAAACATTTTGCAAAATGGAAAGTTGACTAGATTTCATTAATAGACAGCAAAAACTTACATCCTTCTACAATATATAAACACCACAAGGGGAAGGAGTTCATATCATATCATCAGAAAACATTCCTAAGCGGAAGTGATGAAGGGATAGAAGTCGGTGCTACGGAGGCTAGACGGCCCCTCTGCTAGTTCTGGAAAGAACTGCTCTAGCAGCCAGCTAAGCTGCATGCCGTTGAACAAAGGGACGGAAGGATATAGACGGACGCAATCGCTGACGTTTTCAAAAATGAGGCTTGCCTAGTCAGCCTCCACAAGTTCCTCGTCCAAGGCAAGCATAACTTGTCAGATCTCCTTCGTGAGGTAGAAATCGTTCTGATCCTCACCAAGCGACATATGGTTAGCAACGTGAAACAGCTCTCGGTATTGGCACCGAAGACCCGTTGCTGTAGGTGTTGGAGAGAATCTGAACCAAGGAGAGTGGCGCCATTTCTGCCACGCAGTCCAATCCGGAGCCGGTTCCATCGACATGTACGCCATCACCGGTATTGGACCTTTTGGAAGTCCAAAATCACGAGAGAGAGTCTCCCGTGACCATCGTACCAACTTCCCTCGAAAGGATCCATAGATCGCTTTCTTCTCCGCCACGCACTCTTTAAGGAACTCCCGAAGGAGATCCCCATGTGCTGAGGGGTGGACGTCACAAATTGCCTTAGCCCCGTATGAGTGATCTTCGACATAACCATGTTGGCCACGGCGGGCCTATCATGGTAGTAGGCATGAAGGGCTGCCTCATCGAGGATCTGGTTTCGGCAAATGTCAAGCATGTCGCTTGGAGATTCCATCGGTCTTGAAGGATTTTTTTAAAGTTTTGAAGGGAGAGGAGTTGTGATATCGGAATATAATCACAAGTAGCCCTTTTATAGAAGGGAAAATCCTCTTAGCATTTATGGCTATGTGGAAGATCTTTCAAAGATCATGATGACTCACACATTGGAAACCTAATCGTTGCCAGAAGAAGGAGAGTCACGACTACATGAAGAGTCAAATTGTTTCAGCAGTAACGCTTGGTGGTCAGATCAACATATAGCTCGAGGTGGTTATTATTACATTCGATCTACTAAATCTTAGCAGATCCCTGTCATGACGTCAAAATGCAAGGGATATGATATATTCATTTATTAATTAGAATATGCTGAGTCATAGTCCCTTATGCCACATCATATTCGAAAGGGGAGGAATTAAGGTCAGAATTGCGATTAAGGTCAGTATGATTAGAAAGGCATTTAATGCGCTTAGACAGCTAGATCATATTGGAGAGTGCCACGTCAGAACACTCAGGTGTTTCTTAGAGAAAGAAACGACGCATGACGGGACGCACGCATTCAAGGCCATCGATTCATCATCTCATCTGACAAGAGTGCCCCAACCATCAGATTTCGTATCTAAAGTATAGCAAGTCTGCTAGACTTTTGGGAACATGGTCTCTGCTGCGTAATCAGCAGAGTGAATGGCTATGATCGATGATTCATCTGCTAGGACTCTAGCAGAGTTGTAGACGGAGGTCTACTCAGCAAAGTCGATTTGGATGTTACTACGAGATTAGTATTTTTCGATGCTATTATCGATGTTTTGCACAAGCAGATGGTTGGAATCGCGTGGTTTATCAAAAATCATAGAGCATAAGTACGAGTTACTTGGAATGAAATATTAACCATTTCATATATATGAAATTACAAAAACTATTTACATGGAGAAAAGAAGGTACAACAAATTAAAAGAAGGGAGGCAACGGCCTGAAAGGATAAAAATCAACCCCCCTAAGGTTCGAGGGACCTAGAGTGAGATCCTGGAATCTCTGCTCTAGCAGCCAACTTAATGGCATCCCATAGGGGAGAGGAAGATTTGGGAAACTCTGGATGCACCGCCGCACCTTCTGGAAGACGAAGGCAGCCCAGTCGACCTCCGCCCTATCATCGATCGCCATCATGGCCCTCCATGTCTCACGAGAGAAAGTCATGTTGTCAGGATCTTCTCCTACGATCATGCCGCAGACAATCTAAAAGAGGACCTTGTACTGGGTGTGCAGGCCGTATGCTGAGGGGGTCGGAGAAAACTCAAACTCAGGAGAGTCTCTCCACTTCATCCACGAAGTCCACTCCAGAGCTATCTCCTCACGGCGATAGTCAATGACGGAAATCGGACCCCGTGGCAGGCCAAAATCTGCTGCAAAGGTGTCAGGCATCCACCTCACTAGCTGGTTCCGGAAGACACCGAAAATGGAGTTCCGATCGGCAGCACTGGACCGAATGAAGTACCGAAGATGTTCTCTCTGAAAAGCATGTGGAGTAAGGCACACGAATTTGCCTAGCTCGTTGGCATGGAGACTAGTCATCGTTGTCTCAGCCACCTGGTAGTCGGCTTCATACTCCGCATAAAGACCAGAATCACACAGGATTCTGTTCCTTGGTACAAAGAGAGCATGGGCCTGTGCCATGATTTCTGGAGAAAAGATTTTTGCTTGTTTGAGGAAATGAGAAGGGAAGGCAAAGTTAGCAAGAAGGCGTATCAAGAAAAATCTCAAGACCATGCTATTTATAGAATCACTTCGGTCTACTGTTTATCTTGGAATACGAACAGTCACTCTGAGAGAACTGTAATCTCATAAAGTAAGGGTCATATCGGAGATAATTATGCTCAAGCATGAATCAGAGATGTAGAGTGATGGATTTTATATATCGGAGATATAAAGATTTTCAGCACTACGTGGAATTTCTGGGCAGATGATAATAATTATCCGACGTCAGGAGCTCTCGTTGATGAGATAGCTCACTTAATGCTAAGATTTCCGGCTGCTGAATCTTATCACTCAGACGCGGGAGATTTTTGAATCTCTTAAGAGGTGAATTTAATGCGCGCAGACGGCGGCGACAAATTAGACCATGCCACATCATCGGCACTCAAGTTCTGGAGAACGCACGACTTGACCCTTCAACCCCAGCCATTGATTGAATTTAGAAGGGGAGCCCTCTCTACCGTTGATTTCAATTCTTGTCTCGAACCCATTCATCACTCCGCAAGACGCACTTCAAATCCCTAATCTATCTGAGACTTCTCACATCTTTTTCTTCAAACCCTCTCTGAAATTCCTTACTCACTCAAAATCCCCAACCATGGCAACCAATCCTAATTCTCCAATCACCCAAAACCAAGAACCAAGCGATACCACCCATCCTGAATCATCCTCTACCGTAAACCCAGAAAACCTTATTCCCTCATCCCCATTCCAACCACCCACCTTCATTTTTCCGCCCCCTACAGATTCGCCACTGCATGTTCGACATGCACCCGGCTTCACCGGAATCATGAAGAAGGAAGACATTGATGAGTCAGTTCCATATGGCAGATTGGTGGTTTTGGCTAAGAAAAAGGAGTTATCCAACCACACGACGGAGCAGAGGCGTCTGGCGCAAATTTTGAAAGATAGAATTCTTTATATGCCTCTCGCTACCAAACACATTCCAAAGTGGATTTTGGATCTTCTCAACTCCGAGTTATTGGTAAAATATCTTTCCGCTGAACCTGATCGATTTCATCCACATATGGTCTCAGAATTTTATGCCAGGGCAGTTATGAATGATGATCAGAAATCATTCAAAACTTGCGTATATGGAAATTTTGTGGAAGTTAGTGCTGATTTACTTTTGAGGACGTTTGGGCTTCGAAACTATGGAACAAAGATCTCTCAATACAAGGTCAATGATCTTGTCGAGATGGAGAGACGCTGGAATTTGTGGAAGAAACCAGGAGAGTTAAAAGACAAGAAAGGGCAAGTGATTACTTTCAAGGTTGCTACCCCAATCAACACTCTGACTGATGAGTACAAGCTCCTTGCGGAGATTGTAATCAAGATGCTCCAATGTGACGCCGGTTCCTACTCGGAACTCTCTGCCAAGAAGTATGCCGTTATGATGGCATTGAACGACAATGTTAAAGGTAATTGGGCAGAATTCTTCTTTGAGCGATGGGCTGAACATGCTCGGAAGAATGACCATATGGCAGTAGATGGAACGTTCTCTTCGAACGTAAATTTTGGGCTAAAGATCAGCAAATATTTGGAAATGTTGTTCACCAATACAGGAGTGGATCGTGGTGTAAGTCTACTTCCTACAGACTACATCCCAGCAACGAGGAAAGAGCCCAAACCTGTGAATACCAGAAATCCTTGAAAGTTGACAGGGAAATCTAATGTGGAGAGCCAGATGCAGCGACTACGGCAGTTCAAATATTGCAGTTGGCTATTCCAATGTCTGCTGAAGAGATTGCTCTACTTCAGACGAATGCTGAGACAGAACACTGCTTCAAGAATCTCGAGGAGATTGAGAAATTGGGCAATTTACCAGCTGATCAAATCAATGAGATCATGACTGCGAAGGAAGCCGAACAACCTCCGCTTGTTCTTGGGGCTATGGCTATGGAAATTCCAACGAAGAAGAGATCTAGCATCACCTCTCCTGCAAAGAGAGCAAAGAAGAAGACAAGGAGAAAGCTGATTCTAATTTCAGAGCAGGAAGAACTAGAGAAAGCAGAAGCAGAGAAGAAGGCTGCTGAAGCCGCCGCAAAGAAGAAAGTTGCTGACGTCGCAACAGAGTAGATGACTACTGAAGTCACAACAGAGGAAGCTGCTGAAGCCGATCCAGATCACATCCCTTTGTCATCCAGATGCCTGGAAGAGCGGATTCAGGGAGTGAGAGCAACAAAGAGAAAGTGAGATGCTCAAAGGAGAGAGCAAGAAAAGAGGCAATATAAAAAATTTGTCGCTGAGATGACGTTCGAAGGAAGAGACAAAGAATTTGAACGAATCAAGACAGCTGCTGAAGAACACAAAGCTCATAAGAAAGCCGTTCAACTACTATTAGAGGTATTTATGGAAGGAAATGCCACCAAGAAAGGGAAAGGCATCAAAGATGGAAGGATCACTGTTTCAATTCCCTCCGTTGACAAAGAAGGAGCAATCATACCTGAGCAAGATGCTATGACAGACGAAGAGCTTGTTGAAGCAATTCAATCCGGCAGATTCGATAGGGTGGAATTGATTGTGGACTTAGAAAGCAGTTCCGATGAAGAACATTCTATCCAAGAGTCATCCAGACGGCTTTCGGGGAATCCGGACGCAGGTTCTTCTGGAATCGAGAGAGAATCAGAGGACAAGGAATAAGATGGTGATGGAGATGAATCTGCTGAGTAGATTGGACACACGGAGGAGCACTCGTTTGCTGAGCACTTATTTGCTGAGCACGAAGTCTGCTCTCCACAGATTGCTATCGAGGAATCGTCTGTTAGGAATGAGGAAGCAGATCCTGATGAAGGTCCTCACGCAGAAGTTCCTTCCGATGCTGATATAGGTAACCGTGAGAATTTCTCTCCTACCTGCATCTCTGAATCCGATTCTGATGAAGAAGTCAAAAGTATCTATGATGCAAAAGAGTTGAGGAAGATCTCCACAACAGACATCAATCGACTTCGTATACCATTCAATGGACCTCCTGGTCCTTCATTCCAGTTGGGAAGATTTTCTTAGTGGTGACTGAGACATCATCAGAAGATCAAATAAACTCCCACTTTGTAACTTTTGGAAAAGAAATTGAGTTTGTGGATATGATGGTAGAGAAGGAAATCAAGGAAGTATTCGCTGCAGAGCTGGAAGAAGGAGTTGAAGGAGATAGACTAAAACTAGAGCTCAGGAGATGGAAGAAATATGATTATATTTCGAGAGAGCTTTGCTTAGAAGAACGAGAATTGATGATGGCATGAACAGTATATTGATAAGGCTGTTATAGCCAGGATCCAGGCCATTAAAGCTCATCAGCTGACATCTTCTTCACATTCCTTACCGAAATCTACATTTGCTCTGGATGGGTTGTCTGACACGAACATTCAACTATCTAAGCGTCAAGCCCGAGCAGCTTCTGAATACAAGAAACGCCAAGCTGACCTTGTGAAGTTCGAAGAAACAAAGTTACAAGCTAGGCTAGCAGCGATTCGTGAGGCAGAAGAGGGCAACGCTCAAAGGCTTAAGATTGTAGCATACCGGGATAGAGAGGAGGATTTGCGAGCTTATATGTTAGCACACTCTCTAGCAGAAGCTTGGAAGCTCATGGAAGCTGCAATTGCTGCAGCTGAAGCAGAGTATCTGAAAGGCATCGAGGAGACGGTATATCTGCTAGCCACTACCGAGCAAAGTAATACTGCTGACACAGGGAACACAGAAGAAGTCATGGAAGAAATCTCCACTTCCACTGCTAGGAGTCAAGCTATCATCGTGCCTACTACTTCATCCTTCTTTGCCACTCCGGTCAACTCTCTCCAATTTCCAACATATCTGAACGAAGTAGTTCAAATCACCGTTCAAAGTGTTGTGTCCACCATATCTGAGAGAATGGTGATAGAAGCCACGGACATACGACGAGAGATTGCGATAGTCAAATCCAATGTTGATACCGTAACGACCAGGGTGAATTCAGTCGAGTCTGATGTGTCCTCTGTCAAGGCTACTGTCCAGGAAGTCAAGGAAGACGTCGCAGAGCATAAGCAGCAGGTAGAGACTAAAGTTAATTCCTTTTTCTCCTGATTTTTGGATGCAATCAAAGAGGGGGAAGCAAGAAGGATTGCTGAAGCTGCTGAGAGGAAGAAAGCAAAAGAAGCCCGAGCCGCTGCCAAAGAAGAGAAGAGGAAAGCTCTTGAGGAGTTAAAGCAGAAGGAAACAGAGCTGAAAATCAAGATGCTCGAAGAGGAGAATGAGCGGATTGCTAAGGATCTTAAGTTAGAAGCCGTTGAACGTGCAGCTGCTAAGGAGTTCTTGGACTCATTTGTGCAGATGGCCTCAAGCAAATTCGACGAATTAGAGAAGCTGAAGAAGCCTGCTCCAGATTCCTGACTGAATCCCGTTCTAGTATTTTGACATGTCTCTGTCTATCCTTTTCATTGTATCTGTAATGAATTTATCATATGAATGAAAATTGATCAAACTGAGACAACTTCTCATTGTCAATATCTGATTTTCACTGTGTGCCTTAGTTGAAATACACTATTTGTGCATTCAAATGCAAGCTAATTCTTTGGTGCTAAACATTATAGCACAACATTTATTTATGTGATTAATCGAGAAATATTTCCCAGCACTTATTGAGGGGGAATGTTATTTTTAATCTACTAGAACTAAGATGGATAAACTCTGTGTTAGAATGCTAGGTTAGCATAGGCTTTTAAACACAGACATTCTTCCTCTTAGCTTCAGCAAATGATAGTAAGCTTTGATCGCACCAAAAAGGGGGAAATTGTTGGGAAATTATTCCTATAATCTCCATTAGGATCACATTGTAAAAGGTTTTGTTGGATCAAACCTTACTAGAGTGGTCGATTAAATGTTGAAATCTAGTATAGTCTAGCACATCATGTAAAGACCTGTATAGGTTACATATTGAGTTGTAATAGACTAGTCTGCCAGAAGGATTCCAAGCAGACATCGAAGAATGTTGTTCGCTAGAAGACAGACGATAGCAAACTGCTGCAAACGCTAGCAGATAGAAGTCAAAAGGAACCAAGAAGTCAGCGGAAGTTGCATCAACAGAATATACATCTAGCATATCGCTAAGGATATTTATCTAGCAGATTGTGCTAAAAGATCCTAGCAAAGCGAGATTGTCTACTGAAGCCTTACTCCCGTTCTGACAAAAAGTACACACAAAAGACGAGGCTTTTCCAAAGTAGTTCGGAACGTACAGATCAACGCCAAAAGCGACTGATCAAGTCAAATCACTTTCAGACAAAGGAGCCGTTGTCTCTAACGGACATGGAGATTCAAGATTTGAATCTCCATCTATAAAAGGCAGGTCCACAAGTGAGAATCGACTACTGCTTCAATCACAACCGACATTCGCAAATATTCTAAGTGTGAGATTCCTTTGACAAAGCAAACAAAGTGAAAAGTAGTCAGTTGAGAGCCCGTGATAAAGAGTATTCAAAGCTCTCAACAACCAGAAGTGTCGTTCATTGATTTACTGACACTCCATTGAAGAGATTCTTGATTGCACTCAAGATTCTTCATTCATTGGGATACCTTTCTTTTCAGGAAGAATCCAACAGTCGAACACCTGAAAAGGTCTAGACTAAGACAGGCATTTAGCCGTATTCGAAGAAAAGTCAGGAAGTGACTATAAAACTTCCAGAGTAGGAAAGGCAAGTGTTTCGAAGGTGTGCCCTTCACTCAGCCGAATCTACACCTGAGGAGTTTAGATTATCGGAGGATAGCTGTCAAGTAGCCAGGCCGAAAGCTCACTGCCTACTTAACGGAAAAGGCGATTCCTTGTAATCGGTATACTTACTTAGTGAATACTTAACACTATGTCCTTTTACTGTTTCATTGCTCACACGACTTTAAACCTAGCAATCATATTGCTAGTGTATAACTGTGAAGAAACTTTAATCTATCTCTGAGTTTAACTAACCTTTAACGAAAACATAAGTGTAAGTGACGATTAATTATTCCGCTGCATTTCGTGCTTCTGTCTAAGCACGACGATTCTGATATTTAAGGACTAACAAGTTGAAATGGAAAAGGGAGGCAAGGTTATACCAGAGCGGGGGCTCTAGGTGAGGGTGCACCCGACTTACCAGACGTGCTCTGGGGCATAGACGACGCGGGTCCTTCAGTGAGCCGATCGTGCAGAACAGCACAACCTGGCTCCAATACCACTATTGGGTATTAGGCCTGCAGGCTCTGATTCTTTGATCGGATTCTCTTCGGACCCCGACCAGGCTCTGAATGAGCCTAGGTTCCACGCACAGGAGTAATACTACTCCTGCTCTTCAAGCTTTGACACTCCTTCCTTCGGATCTTGACCTTCAGAACTCTGGTGTGAGAGAAAGGGTGCCAATCGCCTAGCCACTTTTGATCGGGATGAGATTTGGCTCAGAACTCACCACTGTGTGGTTCTTTGCCTTCCAACTTGCCGCCGGGGGAAACTATGGGTGACAGCTTCTCAGGCTACTCAGAGGCTCACTAAAACTGTCATCGGAAACCATTTTTAGGCCACTAAGGGATTGGAAAAGTAGAGAGAAGGCAAACCAAAGAGAGAGAGAAAGAACAGTGTATGCGGCACACATTAGGTTTAAGGTTTGTATCACACACACGGAGCAAACCGGATCAAGGGTTATTTATGCAAGCGGATCAGGTATAATAACCACCCCAACAAACTCCGATCCAAAAACCAAACCAGCTCCCAATCCAGAAACCGGGTCTACTTACTAATGGGCTCGAGAAGTAAAAGATTGGGCTAGGAAAAAACCCAAGACCAACACTACTCACATGTTCAGTTTTGACCAAAACCAAATTCTATCAATCCGAATCGAACCTCAATTCAACTTCAAATGAAGCTACTTAATCTATCAAATGAAGATAGGTGAGTTGTTCTTGACTCCTTTTGCTTCTCAATTGGTAAGTGGAAAATGAATTTTGATATTTCTTAAAGAAGATTTTTACGTACAAGGTCTTTATAATTGGACTTTGTTTTAAAAGACATTGATTTCTTATGTTTAAAGGAGGCTAAAAGGTTCGAATAATTTTTTTCTTTTTTTTGGATAATAGGATCACATTTATTAGCAAAAAGTTTGCGATAAATCTACGTTACATGTATGGGTGTGCGTTAAGTATTCTCATTAGTTTTTTAAAGTGGCATGGACCATTTTATAATAATAAAAGATATATTATTTTCATATGAATATTGGTCTCAAGATCAGATCAATAATGCATAGCAAAAATATTTTAGAAACTTGCATTTATCCATAGTGATTATTTTGTACCAGTTTGGTTTGTTAAAGAAGTTTTTGAAGGTCAAGTATTTTTTAATAAGTTTAGAAGTATACTTCAACACCTAAGTTTTGAGTTTTAAAGATACAAAAACTGATAAAGTGAAAGCTATAAACGACAAAAGGTTTATAATGGTTCAGACACAAGTCCTACATTCACTCTTCAGAAAAAGTCTTGAAATCCACTAAATGTTGATTACAGGGTGCTCTCACAATCTATCACTAGCAGGTGAATGTCTCGTCCACCAGTTCACTAGTTCACCCGTTTAGTCTTTTGTCAAACTTTCACTTTTCAGCTTCATGAGTGTGGGCACACCATGCAGCCTCCTAGCCGGAATTGGAATTTTTAGATTTCTCCATGGAAGTGACTATTTGTGGCTAAAAGCCCTTGAGAATCAAGGTACAGAGCGTAGGTCACTAGTTTGAGTATCAATCCCCAAACCGACTAGTTTGATATCGGAAACTGGTGAATCAGTTTCTAGCTTGAGTTTCCAAACTTGTCAGTTCCAAACTGATTAGTTGTTTGAGTTTTGCGCATCCACAAACGGATCCTCAGTTTGTTCTTCCAGTTCCTTCGATCAACTCTAATTACAACTCAATAAAAGATCTTACAGAATTTTACATTTTCGATCAAAAACTAGAGCCAATAAAAAACTCTTTAAACTGATCTTAACCCACCAAAACACAACAAAGAAGGATAAGGAAATTTCTAACAACCAAATTTCTTAATAATAAAACAATTTTATTAGGGAAAATAAACCTTTGATATAGTCTAATTTTTAAATTTTTTTTTTCATATATCAAGTGGTGTCACTGTCAACTGAATATATAACCAAGCATTCAATTTTATAATAGTAGTATTTAAAAATACAAAATATATGCTTGCATTGTTGGTGGACCAAATTTTTTATTACTTTCAATAAATTTCTATATAAATAAAGAGTTGGTCCTGTGAGAGACCGTCTCTCACACAAATTTTGTGAGACGGATCTCTTCAAGATCCACATTATTAAAATACAGATACTTGACACCAGACATCTTCCATGACACCACCACTCCCAGCCCAACCCAGGATCCACATCGCCTGCAAGCACCGGTTGCAGCGCTGCCTCCCAACTGCTCCCTAGCGTTCTACTTTTCCGCTTGCACCACCAGCGGTGTGTTTGTCACCGATGGTGTCAGGTCCCATCCCCTCTAACGACACTAATCTCGCGTTGCATCATGGTCGTCGTCTACGGTGGCGCTATCCTTGCCAAAGCGAACTGAATCGATGTTCTTAACCAAGTTGAGGGACAGCGGCGTCGCCACCATCTCCAACTTCCAATTCATGTTCCCGGCTTCCGGCTCATGTTCCCAGACTTTCAATTTGCGTTCTTCATTTACTAGTGAAGCAACCAATAATTTATCGGGCGGGAACGATTTAGTTTCGTGCAACGCCCTCACAGCAGGTAGAGGCAGTTTTCATTTGAAACTTGAAAGTAAAGGCTTCTGGCATAAGGATTTATTCTTCACAAACTAACATCTCTGTCGTTGTTTGTATGTTTTTATATTTCAACGATGTATCTGATTTGTTATATCCGAATGTGCGTTGATGTAAATATTTTTTGAGAACTATCTGAATTGTGATGTTTTTTGGATGGTGTAATTTCTAATCCAGTAACTAAGTACATTATTTCATTGCACTAAATGCATTGTTTATGCAATGTTTTGATTTCTACCACAAAATTTTAGTTTGAGATTGTGGTGGGGAAGTATTTGAGGACTTGTTAGCAGAAGATGTAGATGCCGACTCATCTTCGGTGGAGAAAGATGAAAGAAGTGAGAATCTATCTGTGTACTCCAATCTGCACATATGAAGCACTAGAACAAAGTTAGCCAAACATTTTTTGTAGATCATTTTGATTACATATTATTTTCTGCAGTTTGTTTCCTTCTGTTGTCCTTTCTATGTTGTTTCTTGATGAGTTATCTTGATTTATGCAGAGATTGTTAAGTTTAAGTATATTGGAAATTAGGTTTCAGTAGATGGTCTAGTTTCAAAATTATGTACAGAGTATACATATGTAGAACAAAAACTCAAAGAAATAAGCGGAGAGGATTCTCAAAAGTTCTTCCCAAATCTTGGAATCCAAAGTTTTAGAAGCAGGAATCAGAGATGTGGTAACAGAACTTGAAAGACCTGTTTAAGCAAAAGGTGGAAGCTGAAGTAGAGTATTTGGCAATAGAACAATCTAAAATCCAAGACATGCAGCTGTGGATCAAAAATCTATATTAGAAGATTACAAGGCGGTGGCTTCACAGCAAAAACAAATACTTCATAAGCTTGGAGATGGTGAAAGCAAAGCTACATTGCATAAGAAAGAGGCTGAGAAATTGGAAAAATCTTGTGACAATATTGCTAATGCAGAAGAGTTATTGATCCTGCAGGGGGTTGGGAAGTACGGTTCATGTTTGACCGCACAACTTTGGTTTTATTGGTTCTCTTTTTTATAGTCCAACTATTACTTCATTTAGTCACGATTCATTCCCGTTCTTCTTTCAAATTGTCAATTATATCTTTTCCCACATAAATTTAGCATAAAAATTTTGAATAGAAATCAATAAAGAAATTAATTACATCATTTATCTTAAATAAATATATTATTTATATTAAAAGAATACATCATTTCAAAATAAAAAACTGTGAATTTTTTTGGATAAAAATCATTTTAAAAACAAATTACATCATTTATAGTGAATGAATACATCATTTATAGTAAAAGAATACATTATTAAAAACAATAAAAATAATATTTGCTGAAAAAAAATACATCATTTGTTTTAATAAATATATCATTTAAAGTAAAAGAATACATCATTTCTAAACAAAGAAAATCATAAAGTTAGCACATTTTCAAATAGAAGTCATTAAAAACGAATTACATCATCTACAAACAAAAAAAATTGCTAAAAAATGAATATATTATTTCTGCAAAAATAATACATCATTTACAATAGATGGATGCATCATTTAAGAATAGAAAAGTGAATATATTATTTGTGCAAGAAAGAATACATCATTTATAATAGATGAATACATTATTTACAGTAAAAGAATACAACATTTCATACTGAGATTATTAAGCTTTTACACAGTACTTTTTTATGGCAGCAATGAACTCTGTACGAAGAGTAATTTTAAGGAAATACATTAATTCTAAGAAAGAGTCCAGTTCTCCAACAACTATAATTTCAACCACTCCTCTTCAGTGTGATTGCATTTCGAATACAACATCAAACTCATTTCTTCTTTGAATCACAACATCTTTGTGATTGTTTGGTATCTAAGGAAAAAGATAGCGATTCTCTATTCCTCAATATGTAATTTGCCACTCAATCTCTATTTCAAAAAATGGAGAGACCATTTAAACATAGACATAACATTGTCAATGTCATTGCGGCCGATGGCTTTACAGACAATAATACGAACACCTTCTCTGCATTACCAAACACTCCTTCCCATTTTGGAGAGAATCCTTCCACCACCTCGCCGAGTAGTTGGGACGTCATGACATTTGATGGGTTGGTGGCACCATGATGCGGCGCAGGGCAAAAAGAACAACAATGAAGCGAATTAGCAATGCTAGAGATAAATTGACATGAAAGTTTGTTAGCAATGGTGGAGTGAAAAAAAAAAGCTCAAAATGTGGAAATTTATCTAGCTTAAATGCAATCTCCGAAATGCAGCACCGATCTCAAATCATATATCAATTTCAGCGGCGCATTCAGAGGCAGGAGGATGGCGTCGACAATGCTTAGAAGTATTTTATATAATTAATTGGGAAATATTGATTAAAAATAAGGTTAAAATATATGAATGGGATTAGATCCATCTCACAATAAAAAATTGTGTGACGTCTCATATGAGAGTTTGCCATAAATAAAATCTCAAAGCCACCATATACAGTATTTGTTTTTGAGTTGGTCTCCTGAGGGACAGTCTACCATTTTTTATTGTGAGATGGACCTTAATACATCATTTCAATAAGTTAAATATATCATTTCATTTTTAAAAATTATATTATTCGCAACAAAGAAATACATCATTTGCAATAAAGAAACACATCATTTCATTAAATTCGTCTCACAATAAAAATGGTGAGATATCATCTGCAATAAAGATACATCATTTCATTCAATTTGTCTCACAATAAAAATGATGAGACCATCTCATCTGAAAATTTGCCTTTGTTTTTATATCAAGTATCACTTTTTTTTTCTTCTTTTTTCAATTTTTAAATGGGCTACACTATTTAAATATAAAAGAGATATTTTTTTGATGAAATTAACAGAAACATATTTTGATTATTACGCTTCAAGATTGAAGACACATCGTATATATACATTTTAGTACATCTCTCACAATAATGATATTAACCACAAACTTTATTTTAAGAATTAAAACTCAAATTCGTAATATTCGACCACAAAACTCAATTCCACCATTCTATTATTTATTCCCGATGAGATACAAAGCCTCCCTTGTAGAATACGCTTAGATTAAATAAAATATAGTTTGTTATGAATAATATGGTGTAGATACAAGCAGTAGGGTTCAGTATTCAATTTCGTTTGTATTCAAAATAAATTACATGTAATTTGCTATTAACAAAATAAAATACTACCGGGGTTTAAATTGGAAAAACAATTGAACAATCAAATTTTAATAATATAAAAATATTTTCATGTGATCGAAAAAATAGATAAAAGATGATCAATCATTATGAAATTATTCGAGGAAAATGAACCACTACATAAAAATTAGAGAAAATAATTTAAAATAGCCAAATTTTATAATTACATGCAAAAAATACCCACCTTTATGAAAAACTACACAAAATAACCAGAGTGTACTTTGTCTATCATATATGCAGTGGCGGATCCAGAAAATCCCCATGAGGGGGCCTGAAATTTTTTTTTTTGCCTCCACTAGATTTCAACCCTTCGTATCATATTTTTTTTCTTATTTTCATCTATTTTTTCTTCTTTACGAGGGGGCTAATCCAAAAAATCCCGGATCACGATACTATAAAAACAAAGAAAAATTTCGGCTGAGGGGGGCTGGAGCCCCCCCAAGCCCAAGTGTAGATCCGCCGGTGCATATATGTCTTAGTCGACCAAGCCTTTTTTTCGAATGTAAACCCTAAAAGAATGATTTTTTTATTATAATATATTGAGGGTTTCATTTTAAAAGTAATAATAAACCAATAACATATTAAGGAAAATATACTCAGCTTGATTTCGTCATTTTCATCTTGATTTCGACATTTTCAGCTTGAGTTCGATATTCTGGCCGGAATTCACCATATTTATTTTAAAAAGTATGCTTATTTTGTTATAATTCATTTATTATTCACCATGTTATTAAGTAATAATAAAAAAATAAAATATTTAGGAAAATATATTCAGCTTGTGTTCGATATTCTGGCCGGAATTCACCATATTTATTTTGAAAAGTATGCTTATTTTATTATTATTCATTTATAATTCACCATGTTATTATTTTATTAACGAAATTATAGTTTTAATTAACAAAATTATTATAATTAATGAAATTATAATTTACAACTGGAAGTTGGTTTAATTTTGGCTAGAGTTCGAATATAATAGTAGATGGAGGTTGCATTTAAATTGGGATTTAACTTAGAAGGAATTGGTCTTGAATTCGCAAAAAATGAGCTAGATCTCGGTGAAATGAGCTTGATTTCGACCAAAAATAGAAAAATGAAAATTAAAACTCCTTTTTAGATATTAAATTAAATTACATGTCTTGAAAATAAATTCCTCAATTGCGAAGCACAGATATTTTGAATTGAAATCATGCAAATCACAAGTATTTTGAATTGAAATGAGAAGCACGAGGATATAAATAAGCATTCAAAATTGAGATTTGTTGTCCACACATATTGCAATACGTGATACAATAAATTTTTTTAAAATGTAACAAATTAATTAGGCAGAATTCTTTCTGGACAAGCACGTTTTGTGTGACTTGTAGATCCACAAATACTACATTTCTTTGGTGCTCGTCGTCTACTAGTCGATGTTTGTCCCGTCTGGGACGACGACTATTTCTTGGTTGACCGGCTTGGCGATTCACGATGGGTGGCAAAACAACACATGCTTGTGCTTCCGGTGATGCAATCCACTCATCTCTTGGAGGAAGAGGGTGTACTGTTCCTCCATAAGTTTTTCGCCAGTTAGATGTCTTTTAGTACTCCCAAACATAGTCGTACACACTCGTACCCTTGAAGTTGTGGCAATAATAATTAAAACTTGATCGTTATGAATGAAAGTTTAATTATATCGATATATTTTACTAACTGAATTGCAAAAATAGCATGAGAACATGGAATGAGATTCATCTGAAACTCCCGACAGTCGCATAAACTATCTTGAAGATCCACCTTCCACGTTCTAACATGGTCTTTGACTTTAAAATGATGTTCAGAAATAGGAGAAACCGTGTACCTGTTTGAAACCTCCGCCAATGGAGTCATTTTGGCCACGACTTCCTCAGTCAAGTCATCGTCTCTTGCAAACGCCTTAGCTCGCTATTCATCGAACCATTTTTCGACAATGTGTCTATATAGCTCAATAATGGAACAGATCGGCAGACGTCTAGCATTTAACAACCTGGAGTTGAACACTTCTAATGCATTCGATGTCATGAAGCTATAACGGCGAACCAGACATTTTGACCTAGCCCACTTTTCAGGTCCCACTATCATGAGTTTGTTGTATGCAGTGGGGCAATGCTGTTCAATCTGGTTCATTGCCTTCTGATAGACGATAGAACGGTATGCATAAGCTGCCTTGTGGTATAACTTCACGATAGTTGAATTGAAGGTTGTCAACTTATTTTGAATATGGTAACCACATAAGGCATGTGTCGCCTTTGGATAGACTGAGCTTACTGCCTTGGCAATGCTGATCTGTTGGTCCGAAACAATAAGCAATTGTGGACAACAATCGAAATACATTCATAGCCGTGACATAAACCATGTCCAGCTCTCATTGTTCTCGATGGGTGCAAATCCAATAGCCAGAGGAAAGATTTGTTCGTTGTCGTCTTTGGTAACAACAATCAATAACACACCTTTATTTTGCCCCTTCAGGTGTGTAGCATCCACCACAATCACTTGCCTTAAACAAGTCCCGAAAGCCGCACATGACACACTTAAGGCAACAAATAAATGGCATAATCGTTGATCCTCACCGATATCCATGTCTGTAATAGTGCTCGGATTCCATTTTTGGAGAACATCGAGATATTTTGGTAGCAAGTTGAATGATTCTTCTAAGCCGCCATAAATCATCGATATGGCTCCATTTCTAGCACGCAATGCATTGTTGTAATTAACTTTAATACCAAAACTCTGTTGTAGTTCAGCCATTATATCGCGCGGCTTGATGATAGATCCTTGTTGACGCATCCTCCGAGAAAACTAGGATGAGATAGCCTTTGATCGTATAGTTCTAGTGCGGATGTTGTTTAGACTCATAGTACAACTATGAGTTGGAATGAATTTGCCCAACCCAACATCCCGCTGAATTAGAGGCACGTATAATGAATGAACATTTAGGACTATTGCTGCAAGTGTACTCCACCCGAGTTGTAGAAGAACGCATCACTTTGAATTTAACGTGATGCTCCATGTGCCAATGTCCGATAGCTACGTACAAGTCCTCTTTTCTCCAAAACATTTTGCCTCTTTCCAGTTCCCCTTCCAATACTGCTTGTAGATCTGGCAATATAGGTGAGTCGGACATATCTACCGGAATAATTGGAAGTAACCAATTATTCATTTGACCGCTTAGACCTTCAACAATTTCTGTCGGTAATGGGTTAGCCGGAAGTAGGCTTGATACAATGGCACCCATACCACCTTGTTCTCTGACCCAAGCAGTGAAATCTTCAATTGTACAATTGAACAATGAAGCATTGTAATTTTGGCGTTCATCACCATCTGATGAGTCTGTATCGAATTTAGCTTCGTCATCATCGGACTCGACAGCTATATTCGGATTTTGTTCATCTGCACCGTATTCGGCATCATCATCACTATCATCATCTGGAGCATTTTCGTTTAAATCTGAGACTGGAGAACTTCAACTTCCACTGCTCCCTTCTCCAAACATCATTGATGATGAAACACGATGTAGTTCTTCTGGTGTTGGACTATAAGGGTTGTGTGGTTGTGGAATCAACGAAGCCATGTGTGGCCTGTACGGAGATGGTTGTCGCCGAGAGCTTCCAACAGCCCCATCGGATTGCATGTTCATCACTAAATAAACTTTTGGCTCCCACAACATGTTACAAAGCCGTTGAAGGTGCGTATCCGTTGCGAGCACCGAAGGAACCTTCCTCCAGCTTCTTGTTTTAGCAAGATAATATAGGGTGTAAGAACCCACCATGGCATGAGAATCGAGGATGTATTGAACATTTCTCCGCAATTCTTCTATCAATTATATCATGAGAGGGTATCATGACAACTCTTTCATATCCACCGATGAAGTTGTATAGATTGTCCCATTGACCATTGTAATGCAAAATGATAGAACAGAAATCCATGTTTCTTTGAACTTAGAGAGAGTTTTTTGAGAATGAGTATTTGAGAGGGTTTAGAGATAGTTTTCCGAGAACAGAAGTTTTTTGAGAATGAGACTTTTTTTATTCTATTTTTTAGAAAAATTGAATTGTAATTCAATGCCCGAATGGTCCAAAATTGTTTCTGTAGTGTATAGTACATAAAGTGAATTATTTTTGTATCTTTGCAGGTGAATTATTTCTAAGAAATTGAAGTGTACCATAAAGTGAATTGGTCCAAAATTGCAGTTGTATTGTATTGTACATATTAAATAGTCATACTTGAATTATTAGAGCATCTTTGCAGCAAAAAATTGACCATATTAATTCTCACTTTGAATTCAATGTATTGGCATGCATGTGTTTTGTACGATGCATGCAAAAGTGAATTAGCAGTGTCATTCACGTGAAAAAAAAATTCGATTGAGGTCTATTTCTATGAAAAAACCAAAATATATCTCGCATGTCCGAGATCCATCTGTGTTGGCCGAAATCTTGCCCGATAAATCTTGCCAATTTTGAGTTATTTATCAATCTCAATTTATAATTTTTTTAAATAAAAAATCAAAATATATCTGGCATGTTCGAGATCCATCTGAATTGGCCGAAATTTTGCCAATTTTGAGTTATTTATCAATCTCAATTTCTAATTTTTTTAAATAAAAAACTGAAATATATCTCACATGTCCGAGATGATGGGTTTGTATACTGAAAGCATTTATTATAATGAGTATACGACGGTTTATTTCTCCTATCTGTTAACAATCTTACATATATGAACAATGGTATCCTCTTGTCTCACCGATAGGGACGATCATACGGCGTGTTGTAGATCGCAGAAGACAGTATTATCACTTGACCTAGTGAGACATAAACCTGATCACAGCCGAGACAGCGTATGAGGATACGTCTGTCCGGATGGCTGCGGCATTGTCAGAATAAGTAGTTTGTCTTGGTTACATGACATGCTGGTACGCAGGGGTGGCGTATTGATGGACCGCAGTGAGATGTATTCGTCTGTCTGACATCAGCGAATACAAGATCTCGTTATATTGATTGAGAGCCTGAGTTGACTATTGCTTTGACTTGCCATGGTGGAGAGCCTGAGTAATGTGCTCGTACATCCGCATCTTGGGTAACAGCAGTTCGTGTAGTACCACCTGAGACTGGGTTTAGGTAACCATATTCGAGTACTAGGATGGGGACATTCCCTGAGGAGCTCAATAACATTCATCGTGCCAAAGTCCTGCAGGCTGATTAAGTTCATGCACGAGTGATAAGGATTGAGCGGTACTACTCAGGAATAATAAGATATTAATTAATTGTAGTTAGAGCTTGTCAGAGGCTCCGATTAATTAATGAATATCCGGTAACCTTAAATATGGGGATTCTCAATTAATGCAGCTCGTTCTCATAACATGGTAATAAAGGGGTAGGTCAGTATTAATTCTGTGGTGAAAAAGAATTACTATTAATTAATTAATTGTGTCCTGGGTTGTGGACATGGGAATTAATTAATTTATAGGCCCTCTTTATTATTTCCATTAGGTCCCAGGTCTGGCCCAAATAAATATGCTGAATTGAGCCCAGGAGCCCATTAGGGTTTACAACCCTAGGTCTATAAATAGACAGCTCTCTCTCATAAGTTGTAACACAGTTGAAAAACCCTAAACCTAGAGAGAGAGAGTGTGGGCGCCGTTTTCAAGGAGAAAGGGAGGAGAATTTCGATTCTGGTCCTGCTCAAACCACATATCTACGGAGTCCTCACCAGTAGTAGATCTGAACAGCATTGGGATACAGATCTGAAGACCTGATCTGGAGAACAGAATTATATTTCTTATTCTTTCTTTATTTTTGAATTTATCTCGAAATTAGAGTTCTAATTTCTGTTTGTGCAGATAAAATCGAATTGCGTGGTTGAATTAGAGTTGGAAATTCAAACGCAAAAGATCAGATCAGACTCGACAAAATTACGGTAATCCCTTAATCCACAAATCTGAGTATTAAATTCATAGGAGCATGCTAGGGCTTATTATAAATTTAATTGTGCACAATACCTATAAATCGATCTGGTTCAAATTGGTTTTGGTGATTCGATTCACGGGAAAATCCAGGATGGTTCCTCGCGTGATTGAAAGTGTAGGGCTGGTTGTGCTGCTGATATCCTCCACGGTAGTTGTCATGATAACCGCCCCTTTGAATGAAATTTACAGCGGAACAATCCCCCTCAGACGGAGCTTGCACTGGCTCTACTACAGCGACTGTTTTCTCCTGCATCAGTGCAGCGAAGTCTTCCCTTAACTTTTTCAGCTCGGCTGCCAAATCAGGTTGTTCGGCAACTTTCTCCACCACTTTCTCCTTCACGACCGCCATCACAGGCCGAATTCGGCTTGAGGACCACCGTTGAGTGTTGTTGGCCATCTTTTGGAAGAACTCCATGGCTTTCTTTCCGCTCTTCGTCATGATCGTGTCTCCTAGTGTGGTGTCCACCAATTTGGCTGTCTTATCATTGAGCCCTTCATAGAATGCTTCGGCTTGTTCTCCTGGCGGAAAACTATGTCCGGGACAAGATCTTAACAGCTCTTTGAATCGCTCCCACGTCTCACTGAAGCTCTCATCAGGCCTTTGAGCGAATCTGATGATTTCTTTCCTTCTCTGCCTGATGACATTCAGAGGGAAGAAGTTTTCTAGGAATTCATTCCTCAATTCAGTCCATGTGCTTATGCTCTCCTTGTCCAGTGTAGTGAACCATGATTGTGCCTTATCCCTCAGAGAGAATGCGAACAGACGCATTCGGATGGCACTCTTGCTGACTCCCCCGATTTTGACAGTGTTGCAGAGCATCAAGAACTTATCTAGATGGGCATAAGGATCCTCAGTAGGTCTTCCTCCGAATTGATTTTGCTGGACCATCTGCACCAATGCGGTCTTCAGCTCAAAATTATTGGCATTGATGCCAATCTTGAAATCTGTCTCCCTGAACCGAGGTTTATACCGGTTTTGCATGGCTACCTCTTCTTCCTCATCGTCAGACTCTTCCGGAGGATCCTGGTTGCCATCCTCTCCGCTGTCGAGGTTGTCCCTTTCCAGAATGAGTTGTTGGATTTGCGCTCTCATGGCTTGGATGTCTTCGAGAAGCACAGCCTGTTCCTCGGCAGTTAACATTGGTGGAGGCGGTGGTACGTTATTGTCCATTGTGTGATTACTTGAGCTTTCCTGAGCACGCTTGTTCCTTTGGATCTTTCTGCAAGTAGCTTCAATGTCCGGATAGTAATAAATCGGGTCCTTTCCTCTGGCTCTTGTACTCATGCACTACCTGTACAGCAAAGGATGTAGTGAGGTAAAACTGGAAATAAAATGAAACAAACTGAAATAAACAACGAAAATTTGGAAAAATAGAAGCGACGTCGATCGCTTGGACCTAGCGTCGATCGACGGAAAGAATCCACTTCGTCGATCGACGCGGCGTCCTCGTCGGTCGACGACGGGTACGAAAACTTGAAGAAATTACAGGAAACACAAAAATTTTACAGCCTAAAGCAATATTTCAATCACAGACTTAATAGTAAGATTAATTCTGTTCACTCCCCGGCAACGGCGCCAATTTGATCACTGTAATTTCTACAGATTAATTATAGAAATAGTGCCAAATAAATTTGTAAACCCTAAGGTTATCGATCCAGGGGAATGAAATAACGAATAATCCTAAATACTAAGTCAAGCGTTCTTGAAAACACTGATTAGGAAAATCAGATAAAAAGTTTTGTTGTTTTGAAAATCGTAAAACTTGCTAATGAAAATTAAACAGGAAATTGAAAAGCTTTTGAAGTCAAAAAAGAGAAGCACAGATTCCAGGGATATCTACCTATCAAGTATGACATGTATGAATGAATCGATTAATTCCCAATTTTAATTCCTCTTTGTAGTGAAACATCAGAAAAGTATTACGAACTTCTTTGTTTGACAATTCATAAAGTAGATTAATTAATTACCTATCTCCGCTCGGTCTCAAGATAAATTAACTAACTCCAAAGATCTACAGATTTATTCCTACAATTAATCTCCTTCAGTTACGACAAGAAATCAAATTATATTGTGAAAATCTCTTTCGATTGAAAACTATCACAGTTACGTCTCAAGTAATCAACTAGATAATCCTAAGATGTGGCCAACAAATCAAGATTATGAATAAGCACAGATTTCACAAACTACGAAGGGAAAGGGAAAATAATTCAATTAATCACAACATGTATACATTGATAGTTCGAAACCCTAGAATCTGAGAAAGAGATTAGTTACACATATTCAGAGTAATATTCATCATAGAAAGATAAAACCTGAATTGCATAAAAACTTGGGTTGGAATGTCTTCCCACAAAACTCTATCTTCAAACATAAACTCTAAAACTCTTTTAATCTCTCAAAATCTGAAATCTGGAATAAAACATGCTTAAAACTCGATTTTACAAGGCTATTTATAGAGGTGGAGGTGTATCATATCAAATCTAGGGCTAAAGATATGAAAAATCTCGAATTCAGCCAATTTCCCGGGCCAGGAGGTCCGCGTCGATCGACGTGGAAAACTGAAGTCAGCCCCGTCTGCGCGGTCTCACGGTTTTGGCCATAACTTCCTCATCCGAACTCCGATTGACCCGATTCCAGTTGCGTTGGAAAGCTAATTCAAAGAATCATCCATTGCCATGCGCCAATAGCCCGAATTCCTCTTGTGGAAAAACTCTTCACTGCTACTCTTACACGTCACTGCTTTCGGAACGGTTTTCTCGTGAGTTTAGGCCTAAAAACCTGCATAAACATCAAAACACACCTAAAACCACCTAATATTGATATCATGCATAAAATATATATAAACTCAATAAAACTACATAAATTAGCATAAAAATAATATAGATAAGTGAGTGAAATAACGAGCTTATCAGCTTTGCGTAAACGTCTATGAGTGTAGCTTGCGTAGATCTCTTTCACAAGTATTCTAGGATTGATTTAAATTATAGATAACAAAAGCTTTAAGGTTTGTGTGGTATGGTTACGTGCCATGCTAAATTGTCTCTTTTGGCCGGAGTTAAATTTGTGGTTAATAGCTTAGAAGCATCTTAGAATATAATGCAAGAATTGCATCCCTGTTCTTGAGAGATGGCTTGGTCTAAGGTTTTCACTAATTATTAATTTCTAGTGTCAAAAGCATCCTGACATGGTAGTGAAATTAAATGGATTGGGGCTTAAAACCCGCAGTTCTGGTTGAGGGTGACATCGTAAATGTCTACGAGTGTAGCTTGCGGTGGAAACTCTTGGGCAATTAGTGGAAAACATTTGTATTTGATTTATTAAAAGGTTTTCAATGCATTTGTTTTCGAAGTTCTACATGTATGTTCTTATTTAAGATTCTTTATTGTTTCAGATATGTCTATGTCTAATGTTGATCATTTACTTGCTCTCAATCCTCTAACGGGTCCAAACTTCCATGAGTGGAGATACTGCATTGAGTATATCCTCCTGACTAAGCAACACATGTTTGTTCTTACTATGATGCCACTTGCCCCACGTTACCATAAAGTCTCTAGACGTGAGAAGGAGTTCTATGACAGATGGGTGGCATTTGAGGATTTTACTTACAAGTTAATCTCAGATAACCTGTCTAGAGAACTCAAGCTCAAGTACATGGGCTATTGTAGCTCTGTTGCGATCTGGATGGACTTAGTGACCACGTTTGGTGAAGTGGAACGAACTATCAACTGTGATCTCGTAAAAGACCTAGTCTGTAAGAGAATGGTTGATGGCAGTTCGGTGACACTGCATGTGATGATGATGGATAACACCATGAGACGATTCACACGTAGAGGTGGATGTATATCTGATTGGGCTAAGATCGATATAATCCTGAACTTTTTACCGCTTTCATTCTATGACTTTAAGAAGGATGTAGCTAAGAGAAGTGAGTACTCCTTCAAAGAGTTGTTCATTGATCTCATAGCAGAACAGTCCAACGTACCTTCGTGGGAGTCTGAGTTATCAGATCTTGAGCACAGCTTGGGCACATTGAAATATGTGGTTCATACTGTGTGCAAGAACATGATTGATCGCAGATCACGTGAGAGGAGGTCAAATGAAATGAAGAGAGTTGGTGTCACTTCAAGTAAGAGCGCATACGGAAGCAAAGGACAAGGTACGTCATTTGCATTTGTAACGAAAACATGTTTAGCATCGGTTTCTACTCATTCGTGGGTAGTGGATACTGGAGCTACTGATCATGTTTGTTACATTTTGCACGGGTTCACACCGAGGAGGGTGCTGAAGAATGACGAGGTTACCATCTCAATGGGGAACGCACCACAAGTGAGTGCAGCTGCCATTGGAGATTTCATCTTGTACTTTGATGATTCTGTTTTAACTTTGAGAGATGTTTTGTACGTGCCGGATTTTTGGCGAAACCTTATTTCAGTTTCCAAACTTTATGTTGATGGATATTCAGTTATTTTTTATAGTGGTGTTTCTATTATTGGTAATAACGGTGTTATCTGTCGTGGGATGCTGAATAATTCTCTCTATGTTGTTAACTGTAATCATAAGTCTTCTGCAAGTATTGCATGTAATTCATCCGTAATTGATAATCCTAGAAAGAGAAAACATACTTCTTCTGATGAGGATCTTACATATCTCTGGCACTTGAGACTGGGTCACATCAGCTTGAAGCGGATTCAGAGACTTGCAGATGACGGTACATTGGACTTACTCCGGGCTGTACCTTATCAAGTCTGCGAATCCTATATCGAGGGCAAGATGTCAACTAGGCCTTTCAAGGCTAGTCAGTCTCGAGCAGAGGAAGTGTTGGAATTGATCCACTCTAACTTATGTGGACCGATGTCCACGCAGGCTCGTGGAGGGTACGAGTACTTTGTCACATTCATTGACGATTACTCAAGGTACGGATATATTTACCTGCTTCGCTACAAGTCTGAATGCTTTGAGAAATTTAAAGAGTTCAAGGCTGAAGTAGAAAAGAAGGTTGGGAAAACTATCAAGTCACTGCGATCTGACCGCGGTGGCGAATACATCGGTAACAAGTTCCTGCAGTATTTGCTAGAAAATGGGATTACATCCCAGTGGACTGCCCCGGGTACTCCCCAGCAAAACGGTGTAGCTGAAAGAAGAAATAGGGCTCTTCTAGAGATGGTAAGATCAATGATGAGTTATGCAAACTTACCAATTTTGTTTTGGGGCTACGCATTGGAGACAGCAGCTTACGTACTACATGTGGTGCCTTCTAAATCAGTTCCTAAGACACCTTCTGAGCTCTTCTTTGGTCGCAAACCTAGTTTGTGCAAGTTTAGAGTATGGGGTTGTCCGGCACACGTACCGTCGAAGGAACCTGATAAGTTAGAAAGCAGGTCAAAAGTAATGTTGTTCATAGGGTATCCCAGGCAAACGAAAGGTGGTTACTTTTAGTGTCCTGAGAGTCAAAGAGTCGTTGTTAGCACCAACGCTAGATTTTTGGAGGATGAGTATGTCAGTAATCACAAGTTAAGGAGTGATATCGTTCATCAAGAAATTGAAAATGAGAATGCAATTCCAAGGGAAGGGGAACGTGTAGATGTGGGTGCACCTGTGAGAGGTTCAACACCACAGACACGTTCTTCAGTGCAAAGTGCAGGACCACAAGTTACTGCACCTACTATTGACAAGGCACCGATGCCTCGTCGTAGTGGGAGAGTTATTTTCCAGCCGAAAAGGTACATGTTCGTGGGTGAGTCTTCGGACTTGAGCCCGAAAGACAGACATGAGGACTCTGACCCACTGACTTACGAAGAGGCAGTACAGGACAAGGATGTTTCCAAATGGTGTGTCACCATGGATTCTGAAATTGAATCCATAACTGCTATGGATGTATACCAGAAAACTGATTTGTCGGATGGCTTTAGGGCCATAGGGTGCAAATGGGTATACAAGAGAAAGAAAGGGGCGGATAGAAAGATCACGGCTTATAAAGCCAGGCTGGTGGCAAAGGGTTATAGTCAGAAAGAGGGCATTGACTATGACGAAACCTTTTCACCCGTAGCCATGCTCGAATCCATCCGGATACTCCTTGCCATAGCTGCGCATATGGACCTCGAGATCTGGCAGATGGATGTCAAAACCGCTTTTCTAAACGGTTACCTTGAAGAAGGTAGGGACATCTATATGCAGCAACCCGAGGGTTACATAAGCAAGGGCGAAGAACATCTTGTCTGGAAGCTTAGGAAGTCCTTGTATGGACTTAAGCAAGCTTCAAGGTCGTGGAACTTACGTTTCAACGATGTAATTAAATCCTATGGATTTGCACAGTTGGAAAACAAAAGTTGTGTTTACCGACTTTGTGTCAGTGGGAGCGTGGTCTTCCTTGAACTTTACGTTGATGACATACTCCTATTTGGAAACAACGAGAGAGTGATGTCGGAAATCAAGGTTTGGTTATACGAACAGTTCCAAATGAAGGATCTGGGAGAAGCTGGCTACATTCTTGGGATTAAGGTCTTACGAGATCGTAAGAGAAGAATGTTGAGCTTATCCCAGGCATTCTATGTGGATACTGTGATAGCCCGGTTCAGCATGCAACTCGCCAAGAAAGGCTTGCTACCTTTCAGACATGGCGTTCATCTTTCTAGTGGGCAGTGTCCTCAGACACAGAGGGAGAAAGATGAGATGAGTCTTGTACCGTACGCTTCGGCGGTGGGTAGTCTCATGTATATGATGTTGTGTACCAGGCCAGATATCTGTTATGCCGTTGGCATGGTAGCAAGATATCAGTCTAACCCTGGACAGGCGCACTGGACTGCTATAAAGCACATCCTCATGTATTTGAAAAGAACTAGGAGTTACTGCCTAGTTTATCAAAGTGAGGATTTGTGCCCTGTGGGTTATACAGACTCAGATTTCCTAGGGGACCAGGATGAGAAGAAATCGACCACAGGATATGTGTTTACCCTGGGAGGTGGAGCTGTATCTTGGAGGAGCTCAAACCATAAAATGCATTGCTGACTCCACCATGGAGGCGGAATATGTCGCCGCCTCCGACGCCTCATAAGAAGGGGTTTGGCTCAAGAACTACCTTTTAGAGTTGGGTGTGATTCCGAGTTTGCCAAGGAGCATCACAATTTATTGTGATAACTCTGGTGCAGTGGCAAACTCAAAGGAACCGCAGTCTCACAGGGCAAGCAAACACATAGAGAGAAAGTACCATATCATACGAGAAATCATATCGAGGGGCGATGTGCAAATTAAGAAGATTGACACTGCTGACAATCTTGCTGATTCATTGACAAAGAGCTTGCCGCAGAAAGTTTACAAAGGACATATTCGTGAGCTGGGTATGAGGTGGATGTCGACCACTAACAGTGGTTAAAGAGACAACAGACTAGATAGACGGACTGTATACTTTGTAATAGCTTAGTTATGTTTTGAGTATAAGTGGGAGATTGATGGGTTTTGTATACTGAAAGCATTTATTATAATGAGTATACGACGGTTTATTTCTCCTCTGTTAACAATCTTACATGTATGAACAATGGTATCCTCTTGTCTCACCGTTAGCGATGATCATACGGCGTGTTGTAGATCACAGAAGACAATATGATCACTTGACCTAGTGAGACATAAACCTGATCACAGTCGAGACAGCGTATGAGGATACGTCTGTCCGGATGGCTGAGGCATTGTCGGAATAAGTAGTCTGTCTTGGATACTTGACATGCTGGTACGCAGGGGTGGCGTATTGATGGACCGCAGTGAGATGTATTTGTCTGTCTGACATCAGCAAATACAAGATCTCGTTATATTGATTGAGTTCAAACCCTAGCGAAGGTTCGGGGGTTTGCACGGGTTGACTGTTGCTTTGACTTGCCATGGTGGAGAGCCTGAGTAATGTGCTCGTATATCCGCATCTTGGGTAACAGCAGTTCGTGTAGTACCACCTGAGACTAGGTTTAGGTAACCATATCCGAGTAATAGGATGGGGACATTTCCTGAGGAGCTTAATAACATTCATCGTGCCAAAGTCCTGCAGGCTGATTAAGTTCAGGCACGAGTGATAAGGATTGAGCGGTACTACTCAGGAATAATAAGATATTAATTAATTGTAGTTAGAGCTTGTCAGATGCTCCGATAAATTAATGAATGTTCGGTAACCTTAAATATGGGGATTCTCAACTAATGCAGCATGTTCTCATAACGTGGTAATAAAGGGGTAGGTCAGTATTAATTATGTGGTGAAAAAGAATTAATATTAATTAATTAATTGTGTCCTGGGTTGTGGACATGGGAATTAATTAATTTATAGGCTCACTTTATTATTTGCATTAGGTCCTAGGTCTGGCCCAAATAAATATGCTGAATTGAGCCCAGGAGCCCATTAGGGTAGCTCTCTCTCATAAGTTGTAACACAGTGTAAAAACCCTAAACCTAGAGAGAGAGAGAGTGTGGGCGCCGTTTTTAAGGAGAAAGGGAGCAGAATTTCGATTCTGGTCCTGCTCAAACCACAGATCTACGGAGTCCTCACCAATAGTAGATCTAAACAACATTGGGATACAGATCTAAAGACCTTATCTGGAGAACATAATTCTATTTCTTTTTCTTTCTTTATTTTCGAATTTAGCTAGAAATTAGAGTTCTAATTTCTGTTTCTGAAGATAAAATCGAATTGCGGGTTGAATTAAAGTTGGAAATTCTAACGCAAAAGATCGGATCAGACTCGACGGAATTACGGTAATCCCTTAATTCACAAATCTGAGTATTAAATTCATAGGAGCATGTTAGGGTTTATTATAAATTTAATTTTGCACAATACCTATAAATCGATCCGGTTCAAATTGGTTTTGGTGATTCGGTTCACGGGAAAACCCTACACGAGATCCATCTGAATTGGCCAAAATCTTGCCCGTTAAATCTTGCCAATTTTGAGTTATTTATCATTTAATTTTTGTTTTTTTTAAATTAAAAAATCCAAATATGTCTCAATTATTCAGAAATCTTGCTCAATTGTCCGAGATCCATCTCAATTGGACGAACTCTTGCCCAATTGAAATGTATAGTTCATTTTATTTAATTTTAATTTATTATTTTAAATTTACAAATACGAATTATATATTTCTTTAAAAAAACTTTAAACGAGTTGAATCTCAATTGGCTTGAACCTTATTTAAATTTTATTTACTTTGTTTATTCATTATTATAAGAATTAAGTTTTAATAATTACAAGCACTATCATTTTATTAATTACAACCTTGTTAAAATCATTGTTTACTCAATTGGTTCGAATCTTTTATAATTTTTTATAAGAAATAATGTAATATTTTGATATGATATTCGAAGCACTAAATTACAAGCACACTCATAACTGTATTATTTTTAATAACAGTATTATTCGACAATATGCCAAAAATATTACACATTTTGCTACAATATTACAGAGAACTAAATTACAATGACTATTTCAGAAGGATGTTGCAGTCGGAGAAACAACAAAGGAGATAGCAGTGTCGTTGGGTCTCCTTCATCTCTTTCGATGCTTAAATATATTAATTAGTGAGCACAAAAATTGCTTGTCGGTGGCCATCGATTTTGCTCCTCGGTAGCCACCGGTTTTCCTTTGAGAAATAGCAATAATTTTGCTGCTCACTAACCTTAAGCTTTCATCTCTTTTCCCCTGACGGAGAAGCTAACGCCGAGGTACTGGAACCATCACGTGATCGCTTGCCCCGTTTGTAGTTTCGGGAAAAGGAGAAAGACGTGGAGGAATCCGGATCAAGGACACCTACTCCATATGGCGTAGGAAAAATCCTCTCCCGGCCTGTTTGACGTAGGAAAAATCTTCTTCCATTTGAGCAAGTGCACGATCTCTTTGCTCTTTTTTGATTATTTCGTATGAGTGAAATAAATAGAAATAATATATGCATTTGAAGTGGAATATAGTTTGAGTGGAATAAAGAGAAAGTTCATATGCATTTTGTATGATATAACTTTGAATATGTATTGAGTGGATTGGAGATAAAGGCCATTTGTAGTTAGATATGAATTTGAAGAATAAAACTCCTCCCATAAATATAAGTGAGTTTTGGAAAAAAAAATCATCGTTTGAAAAAAAATGAGTGAAATGTGAATAAATTTCACAAGTTCGTCCAAATGAATTTTTGTAGTGTATAGTAAAGATTCTTGTCGTGCATGAATTATTGAGCATCTTTGCATGCATTTACTGAGTCAAAAGTAAATCAATTTCTGTATAGTACCAATTTTTGTCGTGCATGAATTATTTGAGGCTCTTTGTTCAATAATTCAATAAAATTGAGCATCTTTGCAAGCATTTATTGAGTTAAAAGAAAATTTGGCACATAAATTCATGTGTAAAAGTAATAGTGATGTGATGTGTCAAAATTCATGTGTAAAAGTAGTGATGTGATGTGTCAAAAGATTTTGAGGAGGGTGTAGTGTTATATGACCGAATTCATCTGCAATTGTAACAAAATAAAACAAAATCCATCTCAATTGGCCAAGATCTAGGCCAATTACATGAAATATATCCCAATTTACCTAAATATATCCCAATTTGGATGAGTAGTAGGCCAATTTGGACTATATCTCAACGAAATCCATCTCAATTGACCTAAATCTAGGCCAATTACATGAAATATATCCCAATTTACCTAAATATATCCCAATTTGGATGAGTACTAGGCCAATTTGGACTCTATTTCACGAAATAAGTTCTAATTGAACTTTATTGTGTGTAATTACATAAATTATAGTTCTAATTGAACTATAATTGTCTACAATTGTGTATAATTACATAAATTATAGTTCTAATTGAACTATATTGTAGTATTCAACTACAATTGTCTACAATTGTGCGTAATTACATAAATTATAGTTCTAATTGAACTATAATATAGTATTGAACTATATTGTAGTATTCAACTACAATTGTCTATAATTGTGTGTAATTACATAAATTATAATTCTAATTGAACTATAATTGTATGCAATTGTGTATAATTATATAAATTATAGTTCTAATTGATCTATATTGTAGTATTCAAGTATAAATTGTCTACAATTGGGTGTAATTACATAAATTATAGTTCTAATTGAACTATAATGTAGTATTGAACTATAATTGTCTACAATTGTGCATAATTACATAAATTATAGTTCTAATTGAACATAAATTATAGTTCTAATTGAACTATATTGTAGTAATTTATCAATTTAATTTAATGTTAATTTAATTCTAATTTTTAAATTAAATTATTTGAAATAAATCTCAATTCGCAGAGATCCATCTCAATTTGCCGAAATATATCTCAATTTACCTAAATCTTGCCCGATTTAGAATTATTTATAATCTGATTTTTTAAATTTTTTTAAATATAAAAATCGAAATATATATCACGTTCCGAAATCCATCTCAATTTATCGAAATATAGCACGTTAAATCATGCCCAATTTAGAGTTATTTATCATCCGATTTTTTTATTTTTTTTAAATATAAAAATTTAAATATATCTCACAGTCCGAAATCCATCTCAATTTTAGCCCGTTAAATCTTGCCCAATTTAGAGTTATTTATCATCCAATTTTTTAATTTTTTTTAAATAATAAAATCGAAATATATCTCACAGTACGAAATCCATCTCAATTTAGCAAAATATATCCCGTTAAAATCGAAATATATCTCACAGTCCGAAATCCATCTCAATTTAGCGAAATATATACTGTTAAAAATCGAAATATATCTCACAGTCGAAATTCATCTCAATTTTTATTCTTTTATTTTAATCTATTAAAAAAATTAATTGAAATATGGACATTATTTTGCACTCTAAAATTCTTTTATTCTTTTATTTTATTCTTTTATAATCGAGATTTATCAACTTTATCTTTATTTTTAACTTGAATTCAAATTCAACATAATGAGCATTAAACAATATCCAAAAAATGCAGTCTGAATTCAAATTAAACATAAAGAGCATTAAACAATATCTAAAATATCCAAAATACCAAAATATCGAATTCGAATTTAAAGAAAATCTCAATAGGCTACACTATCATTAATTATTATCATATGACAAGTCAAAAATCGAATAAGCCATAAACAACCTATATTTTTCTTCCATATCTTCCCTTTGAACCGAGTATTGATTCGGTCTCCCACAAATCAACAGGTCCATGTGAAGGCAAGCATATATAGCTTCATTCGATTCCTCATAAGCACTGAAATTTTTACTAAAATCGAGTGTCATTTCCTTGTCAATTTCCACCAAGCTTATTTTGTTAGCATCCCAAAAATTGTCGGCGCGTAAAAACTTGTAGAATTGATCCGTGATGCGCCTTACACCATCTGCTCTATACCGCAAAATCTGTGGAGTATGTATGTTCAAGCCGACATCATATATATGACAACTCCAAGTAGTCAAGTCAATCCTCAGACACAACTAATGATCTCCAACTTGAACAGGCATTATTAACTTAAAAAAATAATAAAAATGATTTCAAATGATTAAAGTGATTTAAAAATCAAATTAAAATGATTAAATCACTTACAACTGAAGTCGTGTACCAATTTCAAGAAGTTGGACTATCTTCTCCTTTAATGAACTTCAGTAACTCCGGGGAAACGGTGGGGCTTTACTTCGAGGAGCAACACTTACAGGAAAAGACTTAGTGAGCAAAGACTGTAAAAAACATAAGAAAAATAACAATTAAAATTGAAATAAGTAAACAAAATAAAAAGCTTGAATTTAAATAAATAATTTCGAACCTGGAATCTCGGGCTTACAACGCGAACCCAGTCTAGATTACAAGTATGTGAAACGTGCTTATTCTTCGTAATTAAATTCATGTTGAGGGCCTCAATATAAAGCTCCACAGTCTCAAGAGAGATTTTTGTGTTGAGGTCTTTGAGTTTATCAAAAAATAACTGGCTCATCTTCGCTCCATTTGTCTGTGAAACCAAGACCTGATTTTAGCCTGACTCTCGGTATTGACGATAATTTATCACCATAGCCTTTTTGACACCTATAGGTCCACACTTTTTGAACTTAGGCTGCTCGATCTCCTCATCACCACCAGATGTCTGCAATTTTATAAAAAAAATCAACATAAAGAGAACATCAAATACTACAAACAATTAATTTAAATTATACATCTTCACTCCGAGTTGGATGCTGAGGCTGAGGCTGAGAAGTAGAAGCATCGGATTGCCGGCATGCATGAATAGCTTCATTAACAAACTCTTTAATTCTTGCATTGAATCCAGGTACCACCTCTGTAGGGATTTTCCGTGAACAGAATCACCAAATCCAAATAAGTAGGATCAATCATGGATGTTGAATACGATAGGCAATTCATAAACCCTAGCATGCTCCTATGAATTTAATGCGTGAATATAGAAATTACCTTTAATCCGTAGAGTCTGATCAGATCTTTCGAATTTGAATATCCAACTTTAATTCAACCACGCGATTCGATTAAATCTGCGGTAACTTATATTAGCAAAACCAATTTCTTGATTTAATCGAAATAAAAGAAAAACAAAAGTAAGAAAGCTTGTTCTCCAGATCAGATCTTCAGATCTGCATCCCAATGCTGCTCAGATCTGCTACTGGTGAGGATTCCACAGATTTGTGATGTGTAGGCCGGAGTCGAATTCCTTCGTTCTCCCAAACACAAGCGCCGCCCCTGTCTCTCTCTCCCTAGGGTTTCGAACTGATTTGAATGTTCTGTGGTGGCTAGGGTTTCAAAGAGAGAGCTATCTATTTATAGACCTAGGGTTTTAACCCTAATGGGCTACTGGGCCTTTTTCAGCAAATTTAATTGGGCAGACCTGGGACCTAATGCAAATAATAAAGTGGGTCTGTGAATTAGTTAATTCCCATGTCCACAACCCATGACACAATTAATTAATTAATATTAATTTTTTTCACCATAGAATTAATACTGACCTACCCCTTTATTACCACGTTGTGAGAACGGGCTGCATTTATCTGAGAATCCCCATATTCAAGGTTATCGGACATTCATTAATTAATCGGAGCTTCTGACAAGCTCTATCTACAATTAATTAATATCTTATTTTCCTATGTTGTACCACTCAAACCTTATCACTCGTGCCTAAACTTAATCAGCCTGCAGGACTTTGGCACAATGAACATTATTAAGCTCCTCAGGGAATGTCCCCATTCTATTACTCGGATATGGTTACCTAACTCCAGTCTCAGGCTGTACTACACGAACTGCTGCTACCCAAAATGTGGATATATGAGCACGTTACTTAGGCTCTCCACCATGGAAAATCAAAGCAACAGTCAACCCGTGCATACCCCTGAACCTTCGTTAGGGTTTGGACTCAATCAAGAACGTGATCTTGTATTCGCTGATGTCAGACAGACAAATACATCTTAATGTGGTCCAATCAATACACCACTCTTGCGTACCAGCATATCAAGTAACCAAGACAAATTACTTCTTCTGACCATGCTGCAGCCATCCGGACAGACATATCCTCAATGTTGTCTCGGCTGTGATAATATTTATGTCTCACTAGGTCAAGTGATCATATTTTCTTCTGCGATCTACAACACGCCGTATGATCGTCCCTATCGGTGAATCAGGAGGATACCATTGTTACGTGCATGCATGATTGTTTGACAGATAGGAGAAAAGTCAAATGTATGCTCATTGTAATAAATGCTTTCTGTATACAAAACCTAACAATCTCCCACTTATACTCAAAGCATTACAATAGCTATTACAGAGTAAACAGTGCGTCTATCTAGCCTGGCTATCACGTTAACCACTGTCATTGGTCGGCATGCTAATGAATATGTCTTTCGTAAACTTTCTGCGGCAAGCTCTTTGTAAATGGATCAGCTAGCTTGTCTCTAGTGTCAATCTTCTTGATCACCACATCGCACCTCGATACGATCTCTTGTATGATATGGTACTTCCTCTCTATGTGTTTGCTTGCCTTGTGAGTTCGTGGTTCCTTCGAGTTTGCCACTGCAGTAGAGTTATCACAATAGATTGTGATGCTCTTTGGTAAGCTCAAGATCACATCCAACTCTAAAAGGTAGTTCCGGAGCCATACCCCTTCTTTCAAAGCTTCGGAGGCGGCGACATATTCCGCCTCCATGGTGGAGTCAGCAATGCATTTCTGCTTTGAGCTCCTCCAAGATACAGCCCCACCTCCCAAGGTAAACACATATCCTGAGGTCGATTTCTTCTCGTCCTGGTCTCCTTGGAAATCTGAATCTGTATAACCCACAGGGCACAAATCCTCACCTTGATAAACCAGACAATAACTCCTAGTTCTCTTCAAGTACATGAGGATGTGCTTTACCGCAGTCCAGTGCGCCTGTCCAGGGTTAGAATGATATCTCGCTACAATGCCAACAACATAACATATATCTGGCCTGGTACACAACATTGCATACATGAGGATACCCACCGCAAAGGCGTATGGTACAAGACTCATCTCATCTTTTTCCCGCTGTGTCTCAAGACACTGCCCATTAAAAAGATGAACGCCATGTCTGAGAGGTAGCAAGCCTTTCTTGGCGAGTTGCATGCTGAACTGGGCTATCACAGTATCCACATAGGATGCCTGGGATAAGCTTAACATCCTTATCTTACGATCCCGTAAGACCTTAATCCCAAGGATGTACCCAGCTTCTCTCAAATCCTTCATTTGGAACTGTTCGGATAACCAACTCTTTATTTCCGACATCACTCCCTTGTTGTTTCCAAATAGGATTTTGTCGTCCACATATAGTGCAAGGAAAACCACGCTCCCACTGACACAAAGTCGGTACACACAAATTTCTTTCTCCAATTGTGAAAATCCATAAGATTTAATCACGTCGTTGAAACGCAAGTTCCACGACCTTGAAGCTTGCTTAAGTCCGAACAAGGACTTCTTAAGCTTCCAGACAAGATGTTCTTCGCCCTTGCGTATGTAACCCTCGGGTTGCTGTATATAGATGTTCCTACCTTCTTCAAGGTAACCGTTTAGAAAAGTGATTTGAACATCCATCTGACAAATCTCAAGGTCCATATGCGCAGCTACGACAAGGAGTGCCCGGATTGATTTGAGCATGGCTACGGGTGAAAAGGTTTCATCATAATCTATGCCCTCTTTCTGACTATAACCCTTTGCCACCAGCCTGGCTTTAAAAGCCGTAATTTCTCCATCCGCTCCTTTCTTTCTCTTGTATACCCACTTGCACCATATGGCTCTAAAGCCATCCGGCAGCTCAGCTTTCTGGTATACATCCATAGTAGTTATGGATTCTATCTCGAAATCCATTGCGACATGCCATTTTTCAACATCTTTGTCCTGCACTGCCTCTTCGTAAGTCAGCGAGTAAGATTCCTCATGTCCGTCTTTTGGGCTCAAGTCCGAAGACTTATACACGAACATATACCTTTCCGGCTGGAAAATAACTCTCCCATCTCGACGACGCATCGGTGCTGTGCCAGCAGTAGGTGCAGTAACTAGTGGTTCTGCACCTTGCACTAAAGAACACGCCTGTGGTGATGAACCTCTCACAGGTGCACCCACATTCGCACGTTCCCCTTCCCATGGATTCGCATTCTTGTTTTCAATTTCTTGAATAACGATATCACTCCTTGACTTGTGGTTTCTCACATACTCGTCCTCCAAGAATCTAGCGTTGGTACTAACAATGATTCTCTGACTCTCAGGACATGATGCTGCTAAAAGTTCAATCAAATTAAACCTCTAACTACACAAGAATAATATTTGTCAAATCCAGGTCCTTCCCCGCTTCGCCCGCTAGAATACCGAGATACTATAGCAAAGTCCTATAGCTAGGCATGATACAATCGTTGAGTAGTTTCTATCAATCTAAACATTCAATTTAACCTATGCTAACAATATATGACAAGCATGGAATTAAACCAACAAACATCAATTGATCAATCCTTTCCCAAATCGGTAAACCAAGACAATAAAATTCTCAAATTAGGAAGATAGGATGTTGAGATGAGTGTAGATGCAATCAAATTAGGTTAATCATTGATGTAAACACATTTTAATCCCTAGGAGATTGAGCAATCGACCCTACACTCGTTAACCCCTTGTCACGGCGGGCTAACGGTTGATGATCTAAGACTTGCAAACCATCACGTTATTAAGCCCTAGACCACTCCAAATAGTTCGTCAATTATTGCCCTACGACCTAGCCCCGCACATGGATTGGAACTAAAATCGTATGAATCTACACTATTCATGACGATTCCGCCCGCGTATTGGCTGCAACGTTCACATCAAGTACCTCCTAAGCTGGCTCTTACCTACACCTAGGAGGTAAGGAACAAGTTCTAGTGCAATTCAAGCTCTCAAAGGAAAGTAAACAAACAATTCTCAAACCAAATGATCATGCATCCTTACTCAAATCAACATCCAAAATGAATTAGAACATCATACCTTTCAATTGTACAAATACAAAGTTAAATTCAATTACATCCATTACAATTTGAAAAGTAGAGATTGGATTCTTCCCCAATTGGATTTGTATGCCTTGATCTACCACCTTGATTCTTCACTTCTCTTCCAAAGATTGGTGAATTAGCTCCTTGATACCTTGGGTGAGGTTTTGGAAGAGATGGAAAATGGAATCGTAGAGAGAATTTAGGAGGTGGATATTTAATGTTATGAAAAGTTATGAATTCCCTCTGAAAATAACCATTTTTCCCCCTTTTATAATAAGCAAACAGGGCCTCGGATCGCCCGGTCGAAGTATGGCTTGCCCGGTCGAAGCAGGAAACTGCCAAATGCTGAAAACTGCCAAATGCTGAAAATTGCGTTTTGGCTCGGCCGGTCGATATGGCTCGGCCGGTCCATCCTGGCTCGGCCGGTCGAGCCCTCTGTCTGCCTCGCTCGGCCGGCCATGCTCTGCTCGGCCGGGCGACGCCTCCAAACTCCAAACACGGGCGATTTTCCTCCAAAACTCCACCAAAAATGCTCGTTTATGCCCAAAACCTATCCTACACAAATCAAATACACAAAACACGAAAACACAACCAAAATACGACAAAAACATATGATACGGGAGTAAAATAGCCACAAACAAGCATGCGCACACATCGAAATATGGGTCATTTTACGCACGTATCATAATCCCCCAAACTTAAACCTTTGATTGTCCTCAATCAAAACAAGTAAAGTTATTAATCTACCTCGTGCAATACCTCATAGCTCATCAAAGTTATCTTAGCATATTCAAGTAAAATGAGATTATCACCTAACTTTGTAACGAGGTTAATGTTAAGGACATGTACCACTCATCAAAATTGGACACAAGAAACGAAAACACTCCCTCACGTGTTTAGGGATGATGAGATTTCACACAATCACATGATATCGAGCTTGATTTCCATAGGCTTGCATCCATTCTCACCACTATACTACAACGAGTTAGTTTCTAGAATCAAAAAGGTCTTTTCACGGGTTGTAACGTGGCTAACTAGAAGGTGGGTGGTTTTGGGCCAAAGTGACTAAACTTATCAATTTCCCGAAACCCCCAAACTTGTTCATTTCGAACCACTACAAACCCCCAAGGCTTTTCATTTCACAACACGCTTTTTTCCTTTTCTTTCCTTTTCTTTCTCTTCTTTGTTTTTCTCTTTTCTCTTTTCTTTTCTTTTTCATCCTTTTTCAAATGCACCATCATTCTTTCATTTTGTCGGTGCCTCTCTTTCCAAACACTTGCACCAAAATTTTGTAGGTGCTCATTTTTCTAAGATCAACAACAATCCCTTATTTCATATCTTTCATGCCTCAACATTTCCCATCAATACACATTCAATCAATTCCCAACCCAACTCTCATCACCGTATTCACCCTCATACACTCTTTCCCCCAAAACTTGATCCTAATTATATCAAAGAAGATTCACCAATAAAGCTCAATCACGGGGGTCAAAGATAAGAAAGGCAAAATAATGATAACAACCACCTTATACTCCCGGTGTGAAAGGTAGGACTAAGAATCGATGGCCTAAGATCATTTTCTAGTTACACACGCATGCCAATAGATAGAGAACGGATGCAAGTTCTAGATCTCGTACTCTCAATCTTGCCACTCACAAACAATATAGATATGACAATTGCATGGCTCAAACCTCACAGCTTTTTGTCAAGTCCTATGCATTAACCACACACAAAACTCGGCAATTCAAAAGTTAAACTTAAATCATGCTTCGAAAACTAGATTCCGCCCTATCATAGGTTGAGGTAAACATCAAACTCCACTAAGTAAATCATGATTAAATCTCAAGTCTAGTTTGGGTTCATCACACACACACAAACACACAACATCCTAACCACAATCTACATGCCATAAAACAAATGTAATGAAACTAAATGGTAGGAAAAAAACGATAGAAAACGTTACCCATCAGTAGGTACGATCACCGCTCTCCAATCCTTATTTGCACCTACTACAAATCAACACAAACACCACCAAACTATTGAGCATAAAACAAGCCAATAAAGCTCTCATATCCGCCAAACTTTCCACAAACCAAATATCAACAATGATTAGACAATATACACTAGTTCCACCATTCAAACCAAACCAATAATCCAAACCTAATAGGAAGTATTCAATCATGCTAACTCATTAATAATTCCATCTACCATCACAATCAAACAATCCTCAACCATATTCACTTCCAAAACCTCTTTCCACCATCATTCCACTATCCAAAATCTATACAAATAATTCATTTTTCCACAAGCTCCACCAAACATACCATCAAAAGCAATGTTCAACAAACAAATCCATTCAGCAAACTCAAACCCATGAAAATATCCATATATATCATCAAGATGAGCATAATCCACAACATTCATCCAAGGTAGAATATCAATATAGATACAACCAAATCGAATCAAATCCAATACAGGGACAATATCCAACAACCTAAACTAATTGCAAGATAAAGGATAGGAGATGGAGAAGAATAAATCGAGGCACCGGCTACCGGCACATCCCCCCAAACTTAGTCAAGTGAGACTAAGTTTGCAAAAATGGTGGACGGTGCATCGTCACTCCTCTCGATCTTGTAATTCCTCCTACAAACACAAAACCAAACAAACTAGACATTTATTCAAAATCAAAGCAACTAAAAGCAATTAAACAAAAGCAATAAAATTGGTTGGGTTGCCTCCCAACAAGCGCTTCCTTAACGTCGGTAGCTAGACGACCTTACCACATCACCCATTATCAAAAATCGTGTGGGTTTTTAATACACCTTTCTTGCTTAATCGGCATTTACTTGGAAGCAACTTGTCCAATGCGATCTTTCTTTCACCCCTTTCATCTCTCCAAGGAAGGTTGCATGTCTTGATAAACTCGACTATAAAAGGTGGTGATTCCTTCTTTGATTTGATCTCTAAGGCGTCATCCAATTGAATCCAAAGTATATAAGTCTCAACTTGTCCCCCATTTGAATCAATCATCAACGTCTCATCATTTCCTTTCCCGATCAAATCATATGATTCATCCACTATCTCTCCTCGAATCACCTCCTTTTCCCTCTTATCTATCACTAATGAAGGAAAAACAAACACCATATCACCACTTGGGCCCCCCGACATAATTTCCTCATCATTTTTCTCTTCGTCATCTTGTTGTACCAAGGTCGGGACTTTTTGCAACTCCTCAAGTGAGAGTATCTCAAGAGCACCATTCTTTTCATCTTCAATGACTTGCATCTCCTCCTTGGTGTCTTCATTATCTTCATCTTCTTGGAGTAAAGCTTCTCTTTCATTCTTTGGTTCTTTCTCTTGAATCACCTTTACTCTTGTATCTTGAAATCTCACTTCCTTAAGTACCATTATCGCATCCTCACATTCATCTTCCAAAATTTCCTTGTCAATCAGATATTCTTCCACTTGAGGTTCCTCACTCACCTTCTTTAAGAGTTCGGATAATTGCATTTTTAATTCCAAAAGGTTTCCCTCGAGCTTATCCTGTCTCCTCTTCAAAGCTTCCCGAGACGATCTCACTTCACTAACTCTTTCATGATCACGGCTAACCCATTCATCACAATGAACTCTTGTCATGGATGGATTCCAAGTTTGGTTCTCATCAAGTCTACATGGAGAGTAGCCATTAGATGGGGAATAGTTCATGTTGTTCCGGAGGTCACAATTCTCCCATTTATCTCCATATCTTTCATTACTACTCTCCTCTTCTTCATATCCCCAATTCGGCTTCACCTTCCAATCATGTCTCCTGTCTTCCATCCTTGGGTAGCTCTTTTCAAATACCAACCGGATTGGCTTCCTCGGTCGTTGTCTCTCCAACATCTTTGCTCTCATCTCATCTAATTCCCTTTGGAGATTGTTAAGCCTCTCCGTGTGAGTTCCTCGATGATTCTCCATTTGACACCTACAACAATCCAACAACTCAAAGTACCAACAAATACAAAAACAAACAACAAATTATTCACACAAGCAAAAACACAAACACCTAGCCTACAAGCTTCACTTTTCCCCCAATATCTAGCAACCTACTAAATGAAGTCCCCGGCAACGGCACCAAAACTTGATGCTGCTAAAAGTTCAATCAAATTAAACCTCTAACTACACAAGAATAATATTTGTCAAATCCAGGTCCTTTCCCGCTTCGCCCGCTAGAATACCGAGATACTATAGCAAAGTCCTATAGCTAGGCATGATACAATCGTTGAGTAGTTTCTATCAATCTAAACATTCAATTTAAACCTATGCTAACAATATATGACAAGCATGGAATTAAACCAACAAACATCAATTGATCAATCATTTCCCAAATCGGTAAACCAAGACAATAAAATTCTCAAATTAGGAAGATAGGATGTTGAGATGAGTGTAGATGCAATCAAATTAGGTTAATCATTGATGTAAACGCATTTTAATCCCTAGGAGATTGAGCAATCGACCCTACACTCGTTAACCCCTTATCACGGCGATCTAACGGTTGATGATCTAAGACTTGCAAACCATCACGTTATTAAGCCCTAGACCACTCCAAATAGTTTGTCAATTATTGCCCTATGACCTAGCCCCGCACATGGATTGGAACTAAAATCGTATGAATCTACACTATTCACGACGATTCCGCCCGCGTATTGGCTGCAGCGTTCACATCAACTACCTCCTAAGCTGGCTCTTACCTACACCTAGGAGGTAAGGAACAAGTTCTAGTGCAATTCAAGCTCTCAAAGGAAAGTAAACAAACAATTCTCAAACCAAATGATCATGCATCCTTACTCAAATCAACATCCAAAATGAATTAGAACATCATACCTTTCAATTGTACAAATACAAAGTTAAATTCAATTACATCCATTACAATTTGAAAAGTAGAGATTGGAATCTTCCCCAATTGGATTTGTATGCCTTGATCTACCACCTTGATTCTTCACTTCTCTTCCAAGGATTGGTGAATTAGCTCCTTGATACCTTGGGTGAGGTTTTGGAAGAGATGGAAAATGGAATCGTAGAGAGAATTTAGGAGGTGGTTATTTAATGTTATGAAAAGTTATGAATTCCCTCTAAAAATAACCATTTTTCCCCATTTTATAATGAGCAAACAGGGCCTCGGATCGCCCGGTCGAAGTATGGCTCACCCGGTCGAAGCTGGAAACTGCCAAATGCTGAAAACTGCCAAATGCTGAAAATTGCATTTTGGCTCGGCCGGTCGATATGGCTCGGCCGGTCGAGCCCTCTGTCTGCCTCGCTCGGCCGGCCTTGCTCCGCTCGGCCGGGCGACGCCTCCAAACTCCAAACACGTGCGATTTTCCTCCAAAACTCCACCAAAAATGCTCGTTTATGCCCAAAACCTATCCTACACAAATCAAACACACAAAACACGAAAACACAACCAAAATACGACAAAAACATATGATACGGGAGTAAAATAGCCACAAACAAGCATGCGCACACATCGAAATATGGGTCATTTTACGCACGTATCAGGACAGTAATAGTAACCACCCTTCGTTTGCCTGGGATACCCTATAAACAACATTACTTTGGAACTGCTTTCTAACTTATCTGGTTCCTTTGTCAGCACGTGTGGCGGACAACCCCATACTCTGAACTTGTACAAACTAGGTTTGCGACCAAGGAAGAGCTCAGCAGGTATCTTAGGAATTGATTTAGAAGGCACCTCATTCAATACGTAAACCGCTGTTTCCAATGCATATCAACCGCTGTTTCCAATGCATATCCCCAAAACGAAATGGGTAAGCTTGCATAGCTCATCATTGATCTTACCATCTCTAAAAGAGTTCTACTTCTCCTTTCAGCTACACCGTTTTGCTGGGGAGTACCCGGTGCAGTCCACAGGGATGTAATCCCGTGATTTGACAAATACTACAGAAACTCGTTACTAAGGTATTCGCCACCACGGTCAGATCGCAATGACTTGATAGTTTTCCCAACCTTCTTTTCTACCTCAGCCTTGAACTCTTTGAATTTCTCAAAGCATTTAGACTTGTAGCGAAGTAGGTAAACGTATTCGTATCTTGAGTAGTCGTCAATGAAAGTGACGAAGTACTCATAACCTCCACGAGCCTATGTGGACATGGGCCCACATAAGTCAGAATGGATCAATTCCAACACATCCTCTGCTCGAGACTGACTAGCCTTAAAAGGCCTCGAAGACATCTTGCCCTCGATGCAGGATTCGCAGACTTGATAAGGTACAGGCCGGACTAAGTCCAATGTACCGTCATCTGCAAGTTGCTGAATCCGCTTCAAGCTGATATGACCGAGTCTCAAGTGCCAGAGATATGTAAGATCCTCATCAGAAGAAGTAAGTTTTCTCTTTCTATGATTATCAATTTCGGATGAGTTACATGCAATACTTGCGGAAGACTTATGATTACAATTAATAACATAGACAGAGTTATTCAGCATCCCATGACAGATAACACCGTTATTACCAATGATAGAAACACCACTATAAAAAAATAACTGAATATCCATCAACATAAAGTTTGGAAACTGAAATAAGGTTCCACAAAAAATTCGGCACATATAAAACATCTCTCAAAGTCAAAACAAAATCATCAAAGTACAAGGTGAAATCTCCAATAGGCAGCTGCAGTCACTTGTGCTGCGTTCCCCATCGAGATGGTAACCTCGTCATTCTTCAGCACCTTCCTCGGTGTGAACCCCAGAAAAATGTAACAAACATGATTAGTAGCTCCAGTATCCACTACCCACGAATGAGTAGAAACCGATGTTAAACATGTTTCCGTTACAAATGTAAATGACGTACCTTGTCCCTTACTTCCACATGCGTTCTTGCTTGAAGTTAGACCAACTCTCTTCATCTCATTAGACCTCCATTCACGTCTTATGCGATCAATTAGATTCTTATACCCAGTATAAACCAGATCTTTCAATGTGTTCAGACTGTGCACAAAATCCGATAACTCGGAATCCCATGAAGGTACGAAAGACTGTTCTGCCAGGAAATTTGTAAGCGACTCTTTAAAAGTATACTCACTTCTCTCAGCTACATCCTTCTTAAAGTCATAGAATAAAAGCGGTAATGAGTTCAGGATTATATCGATCTTAGCCCGATCACTGATACATCCACCTCTACGTGTGAACCGATTCATTGTGTTATCCATCATCATCACATGTAATGTCACCGAACTACCATCAGCCATTCTCTTACAGACAAGGTCTTTCACGAGATCATAGCTGAGAGTTCGTTCCACTTCGCCATACGTAGCCACTAAGTCAGTTCAGATTCCAACAGAGTTACAATAGCCCATCTACTTGAGCTTCAATTCTCTAGACAGATTATCCAAGATTAACTTGTAAGTAAAATCTTTAGATGCCACCCATCTGTCATAGAATTCCTTCTCACGTCTAGAGACTTTATGGTAACGTGGGGCAAGTGGCTTCATAGTAAGAACGAACATGTGTTGTTTAGACAGGAGGATATACTCAATGCAGTATCTCCACTCAGGAAAGTTCGGACCAGTTAAGGGATTGAGAGCAAGAATATGATCAACAGTAGACATAGACATATCTGAAACAATAAAGAATCTTAAATAAGAAAATACATGCAAAACTTCGAAAACAAATGCATTGAAAACCTCTTGATAAATCAAGTACAAATATTTTCCACTAATAGCTAAGGAGTTCCCACCGCAAGCTACACTCGTAGACGTTTACGATGTCACCCTCAACCAGAACTGCGGGTTTTAAGCCCCAATTCTTTAAATTCATACCATGCCAGGAACCTTTAGACACTTGAAATTAATAATTAGTGATAAAACTTAAACCAAGCCATCTTTCAAGAACAGGAAGCAGCAACTGCATTATATCCTCAGATGCTTCTAAGCGATTAACCACAACTATAACTCCAGCCAAAAGAGACAGTTTAGCATGGCACGTAACAATACCGCACAACCCTTAAAGCTTTTGTTATCTAAAATTTAAATAAATCCTAGAATACTTATGAAAGAGATCTACGCAAGCTACACTCGTAGACGTTTACGCAAAACCCTCCCACTATTCACATGATTTAAATTGTTTGTCTAGAAATCCCAACAACTGCAACCCATGCACCTCCGAGAATTAGCAAGCTACACTGGTAGACGCTTACTAAGACGAGAGATGCACTTACAACCTAGGACCGCTTTGTGGAGGATTGTTGATTTTTTTTAAAAAATCCACTTAGTATTTTTATTCAAAAGGTTTCTTAAATGCGCACACAGATAATTTCATTGTCATAATATTTTCCAAATTTTTGCATGTAATTAAACAAGCCCAAAAATTCCCAAAATATAATCCAACAAGAAATGAATCACATAAGCATGCTTGTAAAACTGTAAATAATAAAAGCAATAAATCATGTTTTTCCTATTAGCTTATAGCGCAATTAATAAAGCACATAGCATACGAGGACAATTAAGACAAACAAAAATTCCTCGTGGCCCGACAAAATAAGAAAATAAATCATATCTACTTAAATTTGAAAAAACAAATCTTTTGGATAGCTCCAGATGTTTTTCAAATCTTCAGGGCCTTGAAATATTCAACCACCAAATCTTTTGGCATCTAGGGTTTTGTGATTTGAAAATTGGTCCCACAACTCAAATGCAAACCCTAATGGGTTTACATCGAATTGGACCAACCGTCAAAATATGAACCACCGCCGCAGGGACAGCAGCCGCCGATGATAACCACCGCCGCCGCCAGTGCCGCCCGCCGCCGCGGCCCACTTCCGCCGCGGCCCACTTCCGCCATTGCCCGCACGCTCGAGCAGGCCGAGCCTGCCATCGTGCGCCACTTGCCCGTAGCCGCACGCGCGCGCAGGCCCAGCCTGCCGCCGTGCGCGTCGCCCTCATCCCGCCGGTCTTCGTCTTGTTATTCATCCGGTCCCGTCCAGATTACAGATTTGAAAAAGAAAATTACATAGACTAAACTATTACAATTATTCCTATCAAATCTAATCACAGATTTTCTCGTGATTTTACAAAATAAATTTAATCCAAACACGGATAAACCACCACGAATTAAATCAGATGGGTTGCCACGAGGAACCAAAACCATCCACGAAAAATAAAAAAATTCATACATGCATAATGAATAAATCGTATTCAACAGAGCCATGAATCAGGTAACCTCGCTCTGATACCAATTGTAGGGATTTTCCGTGAACTGAATCACTAAATCCAAATAAGCAGGACCAATCACTGATGTTGAATACGACAGGCAATTCATAAACCATAGCATGCTCCTATGAATTTAATGCATGGATAGAGAAATTACCGTTAGTCCGTAGAGTCTGATCCGATCTTTTACGTTTGAATATCCAACTTTAATTCAACCACGCGATTCGATTAAATCTGCGGAAACAGAAATTAGCAAAACCAATTTCTTGATTTAATCGAAATAAAATAAAAACAAAAGGATGAAAGCTTGTTCTCCAGATCAGATCTTCAGATCTGTATCCTAATGCTGCTCAGATCTGCTACTGGTGAGGATTCCACAGATCTGTGATGTGTAGTCCGAAGTCGAATTCCTTCGTTCTCCCAAACACAGGCGCCGCCCCTGTCTCTCTCTCCCTAGGGTTTCGAACTGATTTGAATATTCCGTGGTGGCTAGGGTTTCAGAGAGAGAGCTATTTATGTATAGACCTAGGGTTTTAAACTAATGGGCTACTGGGCCTTTTTCAGCATATTTAATTGGGCCAGACCTGAGAACTAATGCAAATAATAAGGTGGGCCTATGAATTAACTAATTCCTATATCCACAACCCAGGACACAATTAATTAATTAATATTAATTTTTTTTTCACCACAGAATTAATATTGACCTACCCCTTTATTACCACGTTGTGAGAACGGGCTGCATTTATGAGAATCCCCATATTTAAGGTTACCGGACATTCATTAATTAATCGGAGCTTCTGACAAGCTCTACTACAATTAATTAATATCTTATTTTCCTGAGCAGTACCACTCAAACCTTATCACTCGTGCCTGAACTTAATTAACCTACAGGACATTGGCACAATGAACATTATTGAGCTACTCAGGGAATGTCCCTATCCTATTACTCGGATATGATTACCTAACTCCAGTCTCAGGCTGTACTACACGAACTGATGCTACCTAAGATGTGGATATATGAGCACGTTACTTAGGTTCTCCACCATGGCAAATCAAAGCAACAGTTAACCCGTTTATACCCCTGAACCTTCGTTAGGGTTTGGACTCAATCAAGAACGTGATCTTGTATTCACTGATGTCAGACAGACAAATACATCTCAATGTGGTCCAATCAATACGCCACCCTTGCGTACCATCATATCCAGTAACCAATTCGACCATGCTACAGCCATCCGGACAGACGTATCCTCAACGCTGTCTGGGCTGTGATAATATTTATGTCTCACTAAGTCAAGTGATCATACTGTCTTCTGCGATCTACAACACGCCGTATGATCGTCCCTATCTGTGGACAGGAGGATACCATTGTTACGTGCATGTAAGATTGTTTGACAGATAGGAGAAAAGTCAAATGTATACTCATTGTAATAAATGCTTTTTGTATACAAAAGCTAACAACCTCATAAAAAATAAATTGCTTCACTCGAGCAAATAGCTTATCATCTCTCTCTTGCCTCTGAGATTCCCCGCCAGAAGATGAATCTGAGGTCTGCCTACTACTCCTCCTCCTCATCCTCCTACTCCTCACTAGTTGTGTCTGTGGCTCGATCTTCGGTTAATCAGTCTCAAACTCAGGCTGCTCTCCCTCATTCACCTCTACATTTACCATATACCCGCCTCCATGCCATGCCACACTGTTAATGACATTCTCAATGTCATGCTCATTGTTAGCTTCATCATAAGGCTCAACTAATATTTCTACCCTATGATTGTGTGTTGATGTTTCATTTTCTTCATCATCAACCTCATGATCTATCAATTAGCCTTGATTGTGTAATGGGCGCTGTGATGATAAGGGGGCCAAATAATTCACACCCAGGAAGGAGGTAGGGAAGATCACCAGTAGAGAGTTTTCATTTCAGATTGTGAAGGAGGTAGGGCAGTTAAAATAATTAGCTGCAAGTTTAAGTGTGAAATAAAATAAGATAAGATAACATATGATAATGAATTTAAAACAAATATACACACTCACATAGAAATATATTACCTGTTGAGAAAAGAAAGCTACCCAATCTTTGATACTAGCTCGTTTAAAATGCCACTTCAACATACGTGGCTGGGCATTACGGTCTAATATCTTACCACTAGGGGTGTACACGGTCCGGTTTGAAGGTTGAAGTATGGACCAAACCAAACAATACGGTTGAAAAATTCTCAAACCAAACCGGCCAAATTAATTTTTCAAACCAAACCAAACCAAACCAAATAAAACGGTTTGGTTCGGCCGGTTTAACGGTTTGGAACATGACTTTAGCGAGAAAAGTCAAAACATAAAAAAAATCTACATATAGCAATAATTTATTTGAGAAATTTGAAAAAAATAATAAATAGTGTAACTCATCGGTAAAGTAAGAGATAATCACAATAGAAACAAACAATTTATGACATCAAAATATAAGTTCATATTTGATTCTCACGTATAATAGTTCGTAAAAGGTCAAATTATTATGATGCAATAACGGTGAAGCTGAGAAACGCTTGAATGAAATTATGTGATTGTAATATTGAATAGTTTAAGGTTTATTTTAGATTTCAATAAATATATTAAAATGTAGGAGAAAAAATAAAAATTATAGGAATATGATTTTGCACAATATAGGATTTGGATTTATACCGAGAAGATAATAAGGGTAAAAAGAGATACGTTTAAATGAAATTGTGAGATTGTAATATTGGATAATTTAGAGTTATTATATGATGTTGCACAGTGTGGGATTCGAACTTATACATTTTAAAATCTAAACTCCAGCTTGAACCACTATACTAAATGCACTACATTAAAACTTTTAGTATAATATATAATTAATTATTTATTTTTACTATAAATGGTCCGGTCCGGTTCAAACGGCCGGTTTCTGCACTCAAACCATGGACCAAAGCAAATAATACGGTTTGAGATTTTCGGTCTGGCCAGCTGATTAACTAATTTGTCAAACCGGCCAAATTATTTCGGTTCGGCCGTTTTGGACCAAACCGTGTACACCCCTACTTACCACACGCCTGCCCCAATTGTGGAATAACCTCATATGCCCAAAACTAACAACAAAATTAAACAAAAAATTAAAGATTATATTTGAATCATATAGTACTTTATCAAATGGTGAAGAGTTGGATTTTCATACCTGTAGTACCCAAAACAGTCCAGGAAGATGATAGCCTTTCTCAACACCATTTTTACTAGTAGGTACATGCGTACTATAATACAAAAGTGCTTTGTATGTGTACGTAACCCATGGAAATTCGTTCCATGCATCTAAATCTTCACTAAGGACATAGATCCAATTTTTTATTTTTCTCTTATCAGTGTATCCCAACTCAACAAACCAAAATACTAACATGTTTGCAACCCTAAGGTACAAATGCCTATGGGTAGTATCAACATTTTTGCATTCAAATCGCTCCAAGAGATCTTTACCACTAAGTTGTTGTCCCCACAAAAGACTTGGAAAACAGTACTTGTATCTAAAGAATGCTTAGCAATAGGATCAAAATGAGAAATACCAAATCGAAAACCACTAATAAGGGAAAATTCACTAGGTGAAAACATGAGATCCCACCCACCCACTCGAAACCATAACACTTCAGCATTATTTGATTGAATTTGATGAGTAAAAAGTTCAAATAAAGACTGAGATGAACTAAGACCATTATCAGCCCAACCCAATAAATGACCGAAAACCCTGTTCGTAAACTCATCTACTATGGCTTGTTGTCCAATAGAAAATAATGTTCTCTTAATTGTATCTAGGACTTTACATTTATAGAAAAAATTAATCGTGGCCTTGCATCCATGAAGATCATTTCTTATCCATTGTGGCTGCAAATTTTACAAAGTTTTCTCATGAATACGTGTTTTTCTCTAATTCTAAAAACAAATGAAGAACATTCACAATACCAAACTAAACTATATAATGAGCCGCACATTCACATTACCAAACTAAAACATATAAACATGAATTCATGAATGTGTATTATTGCCGATAATTTATAAAAAATATTCTAGCAAATATTCAACGTCGAAGCATATTGAAAATCAAAGCATATATCTCAAAAAAGCAGCATTCAGGCGCACATAAAATCAAATAAGAGGCCAAAAATACTAACCTGCGACGTCGATATGGTCGGCCGGAAATTTGCTGCGTGGGTGTGGGTTTGTGTTCGAAGGTGGTATTACAGTCGAATGCCTCTGTTTTTCACGCCCAATTTTTTTGTTCTTTTTAGGTTTCGAATTGAATTAAGTGGGTGGAGTTGTTGTGCAAATCCATCTGGATATAATGCCGAGTTCCAGCTGAATTTTAAAACCACCGAAATCCATCTTAATTCGGTCGGAAATCAATCCGAATTGAAGATCGAAATATATCTGGAATTATTCAAATATATCCAGCTTGATTTATATTTATTTTAAAATAAAAATTTGAAATATATCTGGATTTAATACCGAGATCCAGCTGGATTAAAAACCACCGAAATCCAGCTCAATTCGGTCGAAAATCAAGCCGAATAGAAGACTAAAATAAAGCTGGATTTATTCCATCCCAGATTTAAATTAAAAAATTGATTTATTTTTTTTAAAAGAATCCAAATATACATCACTTGGCCAAGATATATCTCATTTATTCTATTTTTTAAATTTTAAAAACTCGATTTATATATATATTTTTGAAAAATTCAAAATTCGAAATGTATCTCACTTTGCCAAGATATATCTCAATTAACAGAAATCTTGTCCAATTAGAGACTTATTTATCATTTATTTTATTTAATTTTAATTTTTAAAATTAAAAGATTCGAATTATATATATATTTTTTAAAAACTCGAAATAAATCTTACTCGGCCAAGATATATCTCAATTGGCCGAAATTGCCCAATTGGGACATATTTATCATGTATTTTATTTTTTTAAAATTAAATAACTAGAATTATATTTTTTTTTAAAATAAAAAATTCAAAATATATCTCACTTGGTCAAGATATATCTCAATAGACCGAAATCTTGCCCAATTGAGACTTATTTATCATTTTTTTAAAATTTTTTTTTTAAAATCAAAAGAATTGAATTATATTTTTTAAAATAAACCCACTTGGACTTGGACGAAATATATCTCACTTGGACGAGATATATCTCAAAAGGCCGAATGCAAGTCGGATTGTTTTCAAACAAATATTTTTTTTTATTTCATCAAAACTCTAAAAATTAATAAAAAATAGAGTTGTGTTATAATATTAGACGAGATATAACTCACAAAGACGAAATATATCTCAAATGACCGAAATCTTGCCAGATTGTTTTCAAAGAAATATTATATTTTAATACATAACAATTCTAAAGATTAATAAAAAATAAAGTTGTGTTATACTATATTAGTAAAAAAACAAATCGTTAAATATTTCACATAATTCAAAAGATTTGATTGCCTGAGTCAGACATTTTAACCTAAAGAACTGTACAATGACTATTTTTTGAAATTTTTCATAACGATGACTATACATTGCACATACTTTTAAATTTTGGCTATTCTAGATTTTCCATCTTAAAATTAACTGCATAGTGTAATTAATCCATGGAAATCACTTTTCGTTTTCCATTAATTCTTAATTAATTTCCCTTTTTATTGTGAAGATAATCCAAAAATTAAAAAGAGATTTGCGTAATCGGTATAAGATTGAAATGACTATTCAAAGTCTTACAAAATCATCAAGCACCAAAAAATTGCAAAATAATAAATAAAAATTAATAATGAATATTAATTTCATTATTTCCCTAATATGTATATAACACCAAAGCAAATACAATTGTTCGCTTCTAGTTAACGTCATGCCCTTTTTTCTCTCTCTCCTCTCCCAACCCCCAACAACTGCTGATTGCTGACTGCGCTTTCGCTGCCGCCGCTACCTTTTTTTTCTCTTCTCGAAATTCTCATTAACTTTTATGGAGCGGAAGCACGGGTTTTTCTCGGCGTTAAAGGAGGAAGTGGTTCGCGGGCTGTCGCCGGCTAGGTCAAGGAGGGGCCGGAGTCAGTCTCCTTCCGGGTCGGGTCTGCTCCGGCGGAGAAGAAGTAGCGTGGGTCCGCCGGAACTGCTTGTATCAAGATCAGGGACTGTGAGGCCGGGGGCGGAGACGCTGTCGCCGCTGAGAGAGGGTCCGGACCCGAATGAGTCGGATCCGGGCGATCCTAGGAACGAGAGATGGGCTAATTGGCTTTGTCGTGCTCCAACTGCCTCGAATTCCGGGCCGAGCTGTTCGAAGTCCGATCTTCGGCTGCTTCTGGGCGTGCTCGGTGCGCCGCTGGCGCCCGTGCACGTTAGCAACAGCGACCCTCTGCCTCACCTCTGTATCAAAGACACTCCCATTGTTAGTTCCCTCCTTCATTTCGTTTCTTGACCACAATTACATTATTCATTTGCGTTAATTTATAGAGTTTCGGTTTTTTCTTGGGCTTTATTATTTTTATTATTATTATTATTATTTTGTTGAAGCCATTTTCTGGGAATTGAACGTGCCACTGTTATAAAATGGTTGAATTAGGCAAAAATAGTTTTTATATATATATATATTAGGGGTGGCAATTTTTGATCCGATCCGATAATCCGACACGAATCCGCACGATAATAACGGATACGGATTGAGGCTTATCGGATATGGATTCTTATCGGATCGACACGATAAGGACACGAAAATTTTGGATCGGATTCGGATTGGATACGGATCGGATCAGATAATTCATTAAACGGATCGGATTCGGATCGGATTCGGATATCCGTTAATAAATTAATAAAAAATTTATTTTTTAAATATAATAATTAATTAATTAATTGATTTTGATTTATTAAAATAGATTTAAAGTTCTTTAAAAAACTCAAATCTCTTGGTTCTTCATTGTTCGTGTCCCATTTTATTAATTCACCACATAAAAATGTATTTATTTATCTATAAATTATATTTTTTAATATTTATTTTTTTCTACTATCAAAATTTAATAACTTTTTTTTTTCTCAACTTCAAGTTTTCAATTAAGGTGTATCAATGGATTAACTAAAAGGTGAGATCTAAAATTTTAATGTTGGTGAAAATATTGTAGATTCTCATTCATTGTCTCAACTCTTTCAATTTCACCATGATAGATTAAAAGTATTTATTATAAGTTATTTTATTTGTTATAAATCTTAAAGTTTTAATTAATATTTTTCTCCCAAAAAATTATAAGTGGAGTATTGTTAACTAAGGGTTAAAGATTGGTCAGTATTTAGAAATGAGCATGTTTGATCACTAGAATTGGAATTTAAGATTTATCTATGTATCTTCGAATATTTGATTTAGGATTTTAGTTTCAAATAAAGTTACAATTTTATTTATTTATCAAACACATTATTTGAACAATCATATATGAATATTTTGTATTATCTTATCAAATTTTTATTGGATTATAATTGTGTTTATTGAAACGGATTCGTATTGAATTAATCCAATTTGGATTCTTATCGGATCTTTATCGGATCGGATACATAACGGATCATTCGGATTGGATACTTATTGGATCCTTAACGGATACGGATCAGATTCGGGTGGATACGGATTTGAGCTTAACGGATCGGATACGGATACGGATTTTGATTTTTCTTAACGGATCAGATACGGATTTGACCTTAACGGATCGGATCGATAACGGATTGACACGATAAGGATCCGATCCGCACGAATTGCCACCCCTAATATATATATTTCTTCGTTTTTTCGAACTGTTTTGTTCTTGTTTAGACAATTGCTTTCAAATTTTTTATCTACAAATTAATATTATTTCTGTATTCTTGTGGGTTTATCTGATTTAAACTAATGGTGTGGATAGGATTGTCTAAATCTTGACAAGACTGGTAAATTGTTTCATTTGCGTAGTTTGGATTATACAAAAATTAATATAGAAAGGGTGTTGTTGAATAATAAATGTTTGGAAAATGTGAAAATAGAGATATATGCAGATGGAGTAGGCCACATCTTTTTGGTTGGTAGATTGTCACTGTGTTCATTAAATCTTCAAAATTATGAGAATGAGAGATAATTAATGGATCATGCTGCACATGGTGGTCCTTTGTTGTGATTTGTTTATATATATGAAATAAAACATGGTGGACTAAATGGAGATAAAAATATAATATTTTGGAACTGTTCATTCAGGAAACCTCCTCTGCTCAGTACATACTGCAGCAATATCTGGCAGCATCTGGAGGGCAGAAGCTTCAAAACTCGATACATAATGCATATGCAATGGGTAAAGTGAAGATGTTGGCATCTGATATGGAGACGGCTACCAAGGTCATCAAGAACAGGAGCTCGTCGAAAGCAGTTGAGTCCGGTGGGTTCGTGCTCTGGCAAATGAATTCTGATATGTGGTATGTTGAGCTCGCGCTTGGAGGCAGCAAGGTTCATGCTGGTTGCAACGGGAAACTCGTCTGGCGGCATACTCCGTGGCTCGGTGCACATTCTGCCAAAGGGCCTGTTAGGCCTCTACGTCGCGCACTCCAGGTATAGAATTTGCTTGGACTGCTCTGTTTCCGTTGCCCTTGCTGACCATTTCTTGTTTGTTTACATCACCATTAGGGACTCGATCCACGAACTACAGCAAACATGTTTGTCAATGCTAGATGCACTGGAGAGAAAACTATCAACGGACAAGATTGCTTCATTCTCAAGATCTGTGCTGATCCGCATACACTGAAAGCCAGGAGTGAAGGGCCTGCAGAGATCATACGGCATGTGTTGTTTGGATACTTCAGCCAGAAGACGGGGCTGCTCGTGCATTTGGAAGACTCCCACTTGACCAGGATACAAACCAACGGCGGTGATGCTGTGTATTGGGAGACTACCATCAATTCAGTTCTTGATGACTACAGGCCCGTCGAGGGTGTCATGATTGCTCACTCCGGGCGGTCTTTGGTTACCCTTTTCAGGTTCGGCGAAACAGCGATGAGCCACACCAAGACTAGAATGGAAGAAGCATGGACAATCGAGGAAGTAGCATTCAACGTCCCTGGTCTGTCTGCAGACTGCTTCATTCCACCTGCAGAACTGAGATGTGGCTCCATTAGCGAGACACGCGAGCTCCTGCAGGAGGGCAGGGTGAAGAACACGGCTTACAGAGTTAAGAAATCTGTAGTTTAGTTACAATGGTAGACTTGCAAGATAAGGGGTTTCTGATTAAAACTGTATATACTCATAAATGAGTGTTTTTATGTCACTCTCATTTCCAGAGTTCAGTTGTGAGCTCAGTTTTCGACTCAACCTGCCCCCTTGCTGATTGTAGTTAGGAGACGAAGAATTGTGTTTCAGTTCTCAATCATCATGTATAAATATCTCTGATCTCTATATTACTTATTGTGTTTCATGTTTTGAAGTAATTAGTATTGTACGCACGCGATGCGTGGGAATTTTAATTATTTATATTATAATAATTAATTTAACATAGAATTTTAATTAATTTGTAAATTTTATTTTATAAGCCTAATTGTTAGTTTTTAATTTGGACAATATCTTAAAATATTAATTTTTTTAATTAGATATATTATATAAAGGGGGAACGAGCGTTTTAACGCAACTACAAAATATGATTAATTAATCATAGACAAAGCAATTAATCACTTACACTCCTATACCGTGATTTATATATTATTTTATTGACTTGATAAGTTTCACTTCGTAATTTATATAAATTTTAATATTAAACAATTTTCATTATTTTTTATTCGAGTGGAAAACTGTCAATATGTTATTGTTGAAAAATTTTAAGTTTTCAACCAATTACTTCTTTTTTCTCCGTCTTCATAATTGATGTATCATAAGTATTTGTTAAATCATTAGATTTAACTATATGCTTTATACATATTAAATTTGAACCTCAATTGTTTGACATGCAATTTGATTTATTACTCTCACAATGTAAAAAATTTATACACTCAACCTCTCTCGTCAGTTTGATTTAACTATATGCTTTATACATATTAAATTTGGACCTCAATTGTTTGACATGCAATTTGATTTCTTACTCTCACAATGTAAAAAATTTATACACTCAACCTCTCTCGTCAGTTATTTAATAACTTCAATCAAATTGGGATATCACACTATCCTAATGACTATTGTGCTCCATTAATAGTAATGTTGATATCCAAATAGTACTCTCAACGATATTGGACTTTATATGGTATTATTTGGTCATCGGTATTACATACCTCATGCTAATTCATATCAGCATCATATTGTTTTGTGTCTGTGAGTTCAAAATTTCGAGTCAAAATGACTTCATCATTTGTGTTTCTTAGTACGAATTATTTTTCATCTTGACTATTATAACATAAACATTATGTTTCTTATTCTTATACATTCGACATAATTCATTTTCTATTCTCTTCACCTTATTTTTTGTGACCGTAAATTTATTTTTTTATGCACCTTATTATCCCTTCATTGATTACATATTTTTGAAATAATATATTTAATATTAAAATAAATATTCTCAAACTCACACATGTTTCAAATTTTCAATGCAACAAAAGAAACATATCTATTCCTGTGATTGGTATATCAAAACAATAATTTTCAAACATACTTACTTTAAACGATTGTTTTAAAGTCGACGGAGAATAACCAACCACCTAACTTGAGAATCAATAATAAACCATTTTGCACATGTTTACTGTAAATAAAGCATGTTATGTTGTTTCAATAGTGTCACCACACATAAAGTAAATCAAGTTCACTTTACAACTTCTTCGAATAAAATTTTCTTTAGTATATGGTGCTTGGACACTTGCTCTCCAAGCATCTCTCTTTCCATGAAACAACAAATTATAATATTAGTTATGCATTCTAATAATTTTTAAATTTTTATTTAATAGTCTCACATCCTTATATTTAACATATTAATTTATTTTAACTATATTGTGTCACTTACTCTTTTTCTCATTTATGTTTCATTTTAAAATATAAATTGACTTTCTAATAAATTTTATTATTTTTTAATCTTAAAATTATTACAATATTCCAGTTTTTTTCTCATATTTCATTTTGTTGTAAAATTTTATATTTTATATATTTTTTATTTTATTGCATTAAAAAATGAATTCTATATTTTTTTTACCATATTTTCAGACTTGTTTTAAAATACTATAAAATTACATATAAGAATAAGAAAAATAATATAAGATTAATTTAAAGATAAATTAAGTAAAATAATTGCTCATTTTCATAAATCTTAATATAAGTGATCTTGTCTTCTATTTAATAGATAATATTTCCAAAAATGACGATAATAAATTCATACGTTTTGAATGAAAATATTGAGAAAATCTTAATTTTAAATATAATTTATATATATATATATATTAGACTATACATTTATTATAAATGCCCCATCATCAATGAAATTTATAAAATAAAAAATAATATTCAATTATTATGTGCAAATATTATTTATATTTATAAGATTATATACATCACAAAAATAATTGAAATCAATTATTAATTAAAGAATTTAAAAATAATTTAATCTAACTATTAATGTAAGTGTATTAATGAAGTGAGTAGATTAATAAATATTAATGTAATTTTATAATTTTACCCACCAATTTTGTTTTAATATATATATTGTTGGGAAATTATTCCTAAAATCTCCCTTAGGATTTATTTGTAAAAAGGTTTTGTTGAATCAAACCTTAGCATGTGCGGAATTCTAGATAAACTAGCATACCGTGTAATGTCCTGTATAGGTCTAATATTGAGTTGTAATAGTTTAGTTTGCTAGAAGATTTCCTAGCAGATATCGAAGGACGGCGTTTGCTAGAAATCATACGCTAGCAGAATGCTAAGACTTCAGCATTTGCTAACATTCAGCAAACCCTGAAAGATGCTAGCAGAACAGACGTCAAAGGATCGAGTGTCAGCGGAAGCTTTCAGCAACCAAATAAACGATAGCAGATTGCTAATGAACATTAGCAGAGCAAGAGTGTCAAAGGCTGAAGCCATACTGCCGTTCTGACAAAAGTACACATAAAGGACGAGACTTTCCCGAAGTAGTTCGGAAAGTACAGATCAACGCCAAAAGCGACTGATCAAGTCAACTCACTCTCGGACAAAGGAGCCGTTGTGTCTAACGGATATGAAGATTCAAGATTTGAATCTCCATCTATAAAAGGCAGATCTGAAAGTGAGAATCGACTACTACTACTTCAATCACAACCGATATTCGCAAACACACAACTGTGAGATTCCTTTGACAAAGCGAACAAGTGAAAAGTAGTCAGTTGAGAGCTCGTGATAAAAGAAGTATTCAAAGCTCTCAACAACCTAGAAGTGTCTTTCATTGAATATCTGACACTTCTCTTTAAGAGATTCCTTAACTTTGGTTGAGAATCTTCAATCATTGGGATAACTTCCATCCTAAGAAGATCTAACAGTCATTCCTAAAAAGGATTGACTCCGACGGGCTTCTAGCCGCATTCCTGAACAGTTTCGAGGGAAACTATAAAAACCTCACTAACAGCGAAGTACAAGTTGCACGAAGGTTCCGCCCTTGACTTGGACGTAGCTTTGTTTGGAAAAGTATGAATCATCGGAGGATAGCTTTGTTGTGGCCGGTCCGAAAGTTCGCCGCCTACTACAAATGTTTGGCGATTCCTTGTACTTTCGTATACTTTTCTAGTGGAAATCTTAGCGTTTCGGCTAAGGAGTGAACGTAGATCTATTTGGATCGAACCATTATAAAATACTGTGTTCATCTACTGTTTTATTATTAACTGTTCAAAACTGATTTAAAACCTAGCAGCAGAGTCGCTAGCGTATATCTGAGAAGAAACATATAACATATCTTGAGCTTAAATACTCCTTAAACAAAGATAAGTGTAAGTGACGTTTAATCATTCCGCTGAATTACACACTTAAGCACGACGACTCTGATATTTGAGGACCAACAAGTGGTATCAGAGCAGGAGGTTGAAAAACCAACTGCTTCTGAGTCGCTTTGAGACCTGATCTATCTTTTCCTTGCACTTTCTTCCTTGTTTCATCTATCTAGCTCAGGAAACTATTCAAGGAGAAAACAGAATGTTGAATCATTCACTTGGAAAGTACAACAGGGAGAACTTTACATCATGGAAGAAGCTTGCTCTCATACAGCTTCAGAGTATACATCCTGAGATGGCGGATGTACTGGTAAGAGGTCCTATTAGAATTATGAAAGCTAACACTTTTATATGACATGATCCTGCTGAAGATGTTGCTGAAGGAGAGGAACCAAGGGATCCAAGAACCCCAAGACCTCAAATGATTCCTAAACCTTTTGAGGAGTACACAAGTGAGGATAAGAAGAGAGCTCAATTAGAGCATGTGGCAAAGAAATTGATCGTTGATTCCCTACCAAAGCTGATGGCAGACAAAGCTCTTGAGCTTGACACTGCTAAGGAAATGTGGGATTATGTGTGCGAGTCCTCTCAGGAGACAGACCAAATGAAACGCAACAAACTACAGGTAGCTGTAGATAAATACGAATCTTTCTCCATGTTTGCAGGAGAATCCATACAAGCTATGGAGGAACGCTTCAACACTATAATTGGGGAGCTTAGTAATCTTGGAAAGAAGTATGAGAATGGAGAAATGAACCATAAGATCATTTCCAAGCTGTATCCTAGAGATGACTGGTTTGTCAAAATGACTAGTCTGAGTGAAAAAGACCTCAGCAAAATGACTACATCTGAGGTATTCGCTCAACTCAAAACTCATGAATTTATAATACAACAGTCGAAAAAGAATGAAGCAGCTATAGCACAAGCGTCATCTACATCCGCTGCTGGCTCTGAGGATATAGCATACTTTGCTAAGAAAGATTTCAACAAGTTTAAGATGAAGAAGCCCTACCATAACCAAGAAAGGTTTGCTCCAGCAACACCAACAAAGGAGGTTGCTACAACCTCAGGTTCCCAGCCTGTCGATCTAAAGATCAGCGAGCTGGAAGAGCAAATGAAAAAGCTTCAGAAGTTGCTGATGGAGGCTAAGACCGAGAAGGAAACCAAGGAAACTCAGCCGTCATCCTCATATGCCCGCTCAGCAGAGCGAAAGACTAGGACTTGCTTTGAGTGTGGCTCTCATGACCACTTGAAGCATGAATGTCCGAAAGTAAGCAAAGGAGAGAGAGAGCGCTTAAAGCAAAGGTTTGAAAGACGTGCTGTTAAAGCAGTAAAAAGGGCGCTCTTGACAAGAACAGAAGCTCAGATATTCCTGAAAATGATGAGGAATACTATCTCTCTTCTGAGGAAGACGATGAGGAGGCCATGCTAGTTCTGATGGCAAACTTTGTGGATGACCAGTTTGCTGATGCAGACGCGGAACAGAATGCTGAAACGGCTCTAGCAGTCGATGACAACGAGGTACTTTCAGTAAGCATTCCTAGTTTTGCAACTATAGAGGAGTCAGAGGAATTCACCTTAGATTCTGAGGAAGACTATCTCACGAAACTAAGTGTAGAATTCTCGAAAATATATGAGATTAAAAATGAAATCATTGGGGAGAACGCCTCGCTAAAACTTAAAATTACAGATTTAACCGAGGAAGTCGAAAGACTGAGGTCTGAAAGTGAGGATTTTTCAAAGCTTAAAGCAAACTTCTCCGAATTGTTGAAAAATTTTCATAATCTTGAAAAGGAGAACCTTACTTTGAAAAACAAACCCCAAGAAAGATGCATTTGCAATTATACATCCAGCAAGGCAGTACTCAATGCCATTATAAGCCAACAGAGAAATCACAATGATCGCTCTGGTTCGGGCCTAGGATATTCGGATAGAGCAACTACTTCTAAGGAGAAACAAATTCTATTTGTTTCTGCTGGAATGATAAATGCTGAAAAAGAGAAAGGAGTTGTCATTGCTGAATCATCCAATGCTAAGCCAATTGCTGAGCAAAAGAATGAACGTTAACAGAATACGCCTGTAGGATCTCAGCAGAGGTCTTCCGCAGAGACTGCTAAGTATTCGTCTGCTAGATCTCAGCAGAGGCCTAAGTCAGAATCTGCTAACTATACAACTCATGGACCTCGGCAGAGAAACCCAAGGTTGAATGCTGTGCATGAATCTGCTAAGCCTCAGCAGAGGAACAATAGAACGAATACTAAGTATGTGTCAGCTGGACCTCAGTGAAATCCGAGAGCATATACTAAACCGTATTCAGCAAGACCAAGGTATGCTGAGCGTTACGTTCCAAATGCAAGGACAACTAAACCTACTTTTCACCACAAAAAGCAATATCATTACAATGCTGTAAAGCCAATATATCAGGAGAACACGTTACATAGGAGGAACACCTATGTAAGGCCTGAGCCCAATCCATTCATATTTCCAAGGGCAAGGAAGGCCAAACACACTACTGCACCGAGATATAAACATGTCAAACATGTTAAGCCAAAGGTTGAAGAAATGGTAAACAATGAAATCAAGAAGAAAATCTTGAAAGTCACTAAAATGTGGGTTCCGAAAGGAACTATGATCATCGCTAATCCTGCAGGACCCGACGCTAAACGGGTACCTAAATCAACTTAATCATTTGTGTTGCAGGAACAGGGTCCAAAAGCTCAAACTACTTCAAGTATGTCAAATGAGTGGATCCTTGATAGCGGATGCTCAGCGCACATGACGGGAAATGAAGAGCTGTTCTGAGACTTGCAGAGATTTCTCTAAGGATCAAAAGTCAAGTTTGGAGATAACAGTGAAGGAAAAGTTGTGGGAAGGGGATGCATAGAGAGCAATGGATTGAGGATAGTTAACGTAGCTCTCGTCTCCAACCTTAAACACAATCTGCTAAGTATTAGCCAACTTTGCGAGAATGGGTATACTGTTTCATTTGTCAATACAGGTTGTACTATTGCTGACAATGTTACAGGGGAAGTGAAACTTAGAGGCATCCGAAAGGGTGGCCTATATTTTGTTGACTGGGAAAGTGGTCAGCAACACTCTTGCTTCCTAACCTTGAACAAAGAGGAAACAACATGGCTCTGGCACAAGAGGTTAAATCATCTAAATTTTAAAACTATTAACCACCTGGCCATGAATGAACTTGTTGTAGGTCTGCCAGCTGAGACATTCAGAAAAGAAGGCGTGTGTAAGGCATGCCAACAAGGAAAGCAGACTAAAGCCTCGTTCAAATCCAATCCAGAGAAGGCTACTTCAGGGAGAATTCTTGAACTCTTACACATGGACCTGTTTGGACCAGTCCAACCACCCACTGTAAACAAGAAAATATATACACTTGTGGTTGTTGACGACTTTTCCAGGTACACGTGGGTTCGTCTTCTAAAGACCAAGGATGAAGTCAAGATCCTATTGCCTGAGCTGATTCTTAAAGAGCATAATAACAAGGAAGTTACAGTGAAAAGAATTAGATCAGATAATGGGACTGAATTCTGTAATGGGATTCTGATGGACTTTTGTGCGGAAGCTGGTATTCATCAAGAGAAGTCCACTGCTAGGACCCCCCAGCAGAATGGGCTAGCAGAACGAAGAAACAAGACCTTGAAGGAAGCGGTGCGGACTATGCTTGCTGATTCATGACTCAGTGGAAAGTATTGGGGAGAAGCGGTTATGACTGTTTGTTACACTCAAAATAGGAGTGCGATTAACGACAGATTTAACAAGACTCCTTATGAAGTGTACAATGGTTGTAAGCCTTCTATCAAACACTTTCGTGCTTTCGGTTCAACATGTTATATCCATAAAAATGGGAAGTTTAAACTTAACACTTTTTCGCCAAAATCTGATGAGGGTGTTTTCCTAGGATATGGACATCCCTCTCATAAAGGCTATCGAGTGTTAAATAAGACAATTCAACTTGTGGAAATAACATGCAATGTTATTTGTGATGAGTCTAGTTTAGTGCGCAGGGTAACCAAAGGAAAAGAGGATAACAATCATGAGACCAATGATGTCAACGATCAATCTTTACTGAATGCTTTCGAAAATATGATTATTGATCCGACTAGGTCTATGAATGATGCTGATCCAACAGTGACGCACTCAGCAGGTGACCAGACTGCTAACCAGACCAGTGATGCAAATGATCATGTTGAGGCCACCTCTACAGTATATCTAAATGACAATTTGGATGTTGCGGGAGTTCTTGATGACCAAGACGATGTGGAATCTGCTGAAGATCTTAGCAAAGGAGTTGCTGAGATTCCAATCGTGGAAGAACCTATTGTTGAAATCCCAGCTGATACTGTACCTGCCAATGAAGTTCCTGTTATTGAAGATCCGGTAGCAGATACAGAAGGTGGAGTTGCTGACCTTCCAGTTGCTGAGCACCAGGAGAATGAAGAGGAAAATGCTCATGCTGATAACAATCAAGAAGGGGAACCAGTTGCTGAAACTCCAGCACGTATCAGACCTACGTGGCTTCGTGCTCATCCCCTAGACGGTGTTCTTAGAAACGTAAATGATCCTATCTTAACCAGACAAGGAAATGGCAATGCTATGGTGGCGTGCTACATTTCCAGTGAAGAACCCAAGAAAGTCGAAGAGGCTCTGCTAGATCCAGACTGGGTGAATGCTATGCAAGAGGAGCTTGCAGAATTCACGCGGAACAATGTGTGGGAACTAGTAGATAGGCCAGAGCACCAAAGTGTAATAGGCACTAAGTGGGTGTTCAAGAACAAGAACGATGAATCCGGCCAAGTAGTCAGAAACAAGGCTCGTCTTGTAGCTAAGGGCTATAGAAAATGCGAGGGAATAGACTATGATGAGACGTTTGCTCCAGTAGCAAGGCTGGAGGCAATTCGCCTATTTCTCGCGTATGCTGCTTACCACGAATTTGATATGATGCAAATGGACGTGAAGAGCGCATTCCTAAATGGTGAGCTCAAAGAAGAAGTTTACGTTGAGCAGCCACCGGGTTTCGAACAGGGTAATCAAGTCTATAGACTCAAGAAAGCCCTGTATGGATTAAAGCAAGCACCAAGAGCCTGGTATGGAACTTTGTCTAAGTTCCTGCTGACCAACAGTTTTCAGAAAGACAGGATTGATCAAACCCTTTTTCGGATCAAAGATGGAGACAGTATCATGCTAGTCCAAATTTATGTAGACGACATAATTTTCGGATCAAAGAATCAAGATCTATGTGATAGATTCTCCGACCTCATGACTAGCAATTTCCAAATGAGCATGATGGGAAAGATGTCTTATTTTCTTGGATTACAAGTTCAACAGTCTGGAGAAGGAATTTTTATTCATCAAAAGAAGTATACTCGCGATCTCATAGCGAAATATTGCCCTGAGAAGACAAAGAGCCTAAGGATTCCAATTAGCACAACATGTATTGCTGCGCTTGAGAAGGAAGGAGATGATGTGAATCCAACTCTCTACAGAGGAATTATTGGTTCACTGCTGTATCTCACCGCTAGCAGACCGGATATAACCTTTGCCGTTGGCTTATGTGCTAGATATCAAGCAAATCCAAAGAAGGCTCATTTAGATACTGCTAAACGGATTGTGCGATATTTGATGTGCACAGAAGGTCTGGGAATTTGGTATCCAAGAGCAGACAGTCTTGCTCTAAGTGGATATTCAGACTCAGATTTTGGAGGATGCAAGATTGATAGGAAGAGCACGAGCGGTACCTGTCAATTTCTAGGACCCAAGCTCATTAGTTGGTTTAGCAAAAAGCAGCACTCTGTTGCTACATCTACTACCGAAGCAGAGTATGTAGCTGCTGCTAGCTGTTGTTCGCAAATTTTATGGATAAGGCAACAGTTGCAAGACTATGGGATTTCTCCCGAATGTGTGCCGATTTATTGCGACAAAAATAGTGCTATGTGCATTACCAAGAATCCGGTCCATCATTCTAGGACCAAGCACATTGATATCCATCATCATTTTATTCGTGATCATCAGGAGAAGAAGGATATTGATGTTCACTATATATGCACTGAAAATCAGATAGCTGATATATTCACAAAGCCCCTAGCTGAATCCAGATTCAAGGAGTTATGCATTAAGTTGGGTCTTATGGAGTTGGATAACACTATGGATGAATGAGATGCTATTCTTATTCTTTCTGGATTTCTTGAATTTCATGAAGACATCATTAAGTATTCTGGATGCTGAATACGTCTGCTGAGGAATGTTTGTTTTCACAAGAATTGCTCGTACAAAGAATGCTAAGCAGACAATGGTTGCTGATCTTTCAGCAAACATCAAAATTGGAAGTCAGATTCGTAAAGTTCTGCATATTTCAAAAAAAAAACCATATCATTCCATTCATTGAAGGTTATCTTTACAAAAGAGGGTTGAGTAAATATAAACAACAACATGCTTCCTATTCTAGGGAGAACGAAGCTTGAACGGGAAGAAGTCCGTATCCAGAAGGTTAGATCGTCCTTCTGCTATCTGAGGAAAACTCTGCTCCAGTAGCCAGCTGAGCTGCATTCCATTCAGCAGAGGTACAGAAGGGTAAAGCCGGACACATTCTCGAACGCTGTCAAAGATGTAGCCCGCCCAGTCCACCTCGGCTTCATCATCAATGGCCATCATGACTTGCCATGTCTCCCTTGAAAAGGAGAGATAGTCGAGACCTTCTCCCAACAGCATGTTGTGGGCGCTACGGAATATCACCCAGTAAGGAGTCTGCAGATCATATGCTGAAGCAGAAGGAGTAAACTCAAACCAAGAGGACCGTCACCATTTCTGCCATGACGACCATTCAGGGGCCACTTCCGTCAATCGGTAGTCCAGCACTGACTCTGGATACCTGGGAAGGCTGAAACGCTGAGAAAAGAAGTCCGGAGACCAACAGACTCGCTTGCCTCAAAAGGAACCAGAGATGACTCCTTCCTCAACAGAGCAGTCCTTGATAAAGTCTCGAAGAATGTCACCATGGAAAAGCCATGGGGTGGCTGTGACAAATTGAGCCAACCCGCTCCGATTGAGCTTTGCCATCACTGTCTCAGCCACGATGTAATCATCATCATACAATGAGTACAAAGCAGACTCATGGAGAATCTGATTACGACGTATCTCTAAAGACTGACCAGGAGAATCCATAATTTTCTTTCTTTTGAGGGAAGACTTGGAAAGAAACTATGAAGAAGTTTGCAGAGCAGGGCGCTTGTGTGTTAAGACTCACCACAAGAAGGCTCTCTTTATAGAGAAGAGGCATTACTTTTCATTTATGACAGTTAGATTTCTAGTGGAAAGTCGTGATGATTCATATCTCAGAATATGAAACGATGAGTATAGAAGAATCGACATGCAGGTCAAATCAACTCAGCCGACGACGTTCGATGGTCATCTGCTGTGTGTTTAATACTCACAGACGGCTGCGATGAGTTGAGAAACGCCACGTCAGATCACTCAAATTTCTTGGAAGAAGAAACGACGTGACGAGACGTACGTATTCAAGGCCGTCAATCTATCATGTCTGACAGAACCCTCCCAACCGTCAGATTTAATATTCAAATTATAGCAAAGACTGCTAGACTTTGAGGACATGGTTGCTGCTGCATATTCAGCAGAGTGAATGGATATGCTCGATGAATCATCTGCTAGGACTCTAGCAGAGTTGCAGACAGAGGTCTACTCAGCAAAGTCAATTCGGACTTTTACTACAAGTCAGTATTCTTCAAAGCTATTATATATGGCTTGCACAAGCATATAGTTGGAATCGCGTGGTTCGTCAAAAATCACAGAGCTTAAGTACGAGTTACATGGAACAAAATATTTACAATTTCATATATATATCAAATTACAAAAATATTTACATGGGAAAAGAAGGTACAACAAACTTAGAAGAAGGGAGGCAATGGCCTGAAAGGATAGAAATCCACCCCCCTAAGGTTGGAGGGAACTAGAGTGAGATCCGAGAATCTCTGCTCTAATAGCCAACTCAATGGCATCCCGTAGGGGAGAGGAAGATGTGGGAAACTCTGGACGCATCGCTGCACCCTCTGAAAGATGAAGGCCGCCCAGTCGACCACCGCCTTATCGTCGATCGCCATCATGTCGTCAGGATCTTCTCCTACGACCATGCCGCAGACAATCTGGAAGAGGACCTTGTACTGCGTTTGCAGGCTGTACGCCGAGGGAGTTGGAGAAAACTCGAACTCATGAGAATCTCTCCACTTCATCCACGAAGTCCACTCTGGAGCTATCTCATCTCTGCGATAGTCCATGACAGAAATCGGACCCCGTGGCAGGCCGAAATCTGTAGCAAAGGTGTCAGCAGTCCACCTCACTAGCTGGTTCCGGAAGACACCGACAATGGAGTTTCCATCGGCATCACTCGAACGAATGAAGTACCGAAGATGTTCCCTTTGAAAAGCATGCGGAGTAAGGCATACGAATTTGCCTAGACCGCTGGCATGGAGACTTGTCATCGTCGTCTCAGCCACCTGGTAATCCGCTTCATATTCTGCATACAGACCAGAATCACACATGATTCTATTTCTTGGTACATAAAGATCATAGGCTGGTTCCATGATTTTTGGAGAAAGGATTTTTAGTTTTTTGAGAAAGATAAGCAAAGTTAGCAAGAAGGCGTATCAAGGAAAATCTCAAGACCATGCTATTTATAAACTCATTTTGGTCTACGGTTTATCTCGGGATACGACCAGTCGCACTGCGATAACAGTAATCTCATAAAGTGAAGGTCAAATCGGAGATAATTACGTTCAAGCATGAACTAGAGATGAAGAGAGATGAATTTTATATATCGGAGATATAGAGAGTATTGGCCATACGTGGAATCTATTGACCAATTATACTCATTATCCGACGTCAGAAATTATCACTGATAAGATCGCTCTTGATGTTGAGATTTACGGCTGCTGAAGCTTTCATTCAGACGCTAGAGATTTTTGAATCTCTTAAGAGGTGCATTTAATGCGCGCAGACGGCGGCGACAAATTAGATCGTGCCACATCATCGGCACTCAAGTTCTGGAGAACGTGCGTACTCGCACGACTTGATCCTTCAACCCCAGCCGTTGATCGAATTCAGAGAGGAAGCAATCTCTACCGTTAGATTCAATTAATCTTCCAAACCCTTTCATCTCTCCACAAGCCGCGATTCAAATCCATATCTCTCTGAAACCTCTCTCATTCTTTTTCAAACCCACTCCAAAATTTCTAACTCACTCAAAAATCCCCAACCATGGCAACCAACCCCAACTCTCCAAATACCCAAAATATAGAACCTAGCGGTACCACGCATCCTGAATCATCTCATACAGAAAACCCAGAAAATCTACTCCAACCTCCCACCTTCATTTTTCCGCCCCTACAGATTCACCGTTGCATGTTCGACATGCACCAAACTTCACCAGAATCATGAAAAAGGAAGACATTGATGAGTCAGTTCCATACAGTCGATTGGTGGTTTTGGCTCGAAAAAAGGAGTTATCCAGCCATACGACAGAGCAGAGGCGTCTGGCACAAATCATGAAAGATAGAATTCTCTATATGCCTCTCGCCGTTAAACACATTCCACAGTGGATTTTGGATCTGCTCAATTCAGAATTACTGGTAAAATACCTTTCTGCTGAGCCTGACCGCTTTCACCCACACATGGTTTCAGAATTTTATGCTAGGGCAGTTATGAATGATGATCAGAAGTCGTTCAAGACTTGCGTATATGGAAATTTTGTGGAAGTAAGTGCTGATTTACTTTCGAGGACGTTAGGGCTTCGAACTTATGGGGCGAAGATCTCTCAATACAAGGTCAATGATCTTGTTGAGATGGAGAAACGCTGGAATCTTTGGAAGAAACCAGGGGAGCTAAAAGACAAGAAAGGGCAGGTGATTACCTTTAAAGTTGCTACACCGATTAACACTCTGTCTGATGAGTACAAGCTCCTTGCGGAGATCGTAATCAAGATGCTCCAATGTGACGCCGGTTCCTACTCAGAACTCTCTGCCAAGAATTATGCCGTTATGATGGCATTGACTGACAATATTAAGGGAAATTGGGCAGAATTCTTCTTTGAGAGATGGGCTGAACATGCTCGGAAGAATGACCATATGGCAGTAGATGGAACGTTCTCTTCGAACGTAAATTTTGGGTTAAAGATCAGCAAATATTAGGAAATGCTGTTCACCAATACAGGAGTAGATCGTGGTGTAAGTCTGCTTCCTACAGACTACATCCCAGCAACGAGGAAAGATCCCAAACTTGCCAATACTAGGAATCCTCGAAAATTGACAGGGAAATCTAATGTGGACAAGAACAAACCCACATCCCCTGAAGAGCCAGATGCAGCCACTTTGGCAGTTCAAATATTATAGCCGACCATTCCAATGTCTGCTGAAGAGATTGCTCTACTTCAGACAAATGCTGAGACAAAACACTGCTTCAAGAATCTTGAAGAGATTGAGAAACTGGGCAATTTACCAGTAGATCAGATCAATGAGATCATGACTGCGAAGGAAGCCGAACAGCCTCCACTTGTTCTTGGGGCTATGGCTATGGCTATTCCATCGAAGAAGAGATCGAACATCACCTCTCCTGCCCAGAAAGCAAAGAAGAAAACAAGGAGAAAGCTGATTCTAATCTCAGAGCAGGAAGAACTAGAGAAACCAGAAGCAGAGAAGAAGGCTGCTGAAGCCAATCCAGCTCACATCCCTTTGCCCTCTAGATGCCCGGAAGAGAGGATTCAGGGAGTGACAGAAACAAAGAGAAAATGAGACGCTCAAAGAAGAGAGCTTGAGAAGAAGCAATATCAGAAGTTTATTGCTGAGATGACGTTCGAAGGAAGAGACAAAGAATTTGAACGGATCAAGAAAGCTGCTGAAGAACACAAAGCTCAACAGAAAGCAACACAACTACTACAATAGGCATTTATGGAAGAAAAGGCCGCCAAGAAAGGGAAAGGCATCAAAGACGAAAGGATCAAAGACGGAAGGATCACTGTTTCAATTCCCCCTGTTGACAAAGAAGGAGCAATCATAGATGAGCAAGACGTTATGACAGACGAAGAGCTTGTTGAAGCAATTCAATCCGGCAGATTCGATAGGGTGGAATCAATTGTGGATTTGGAGAGTAGTTCCAATGAAGAACATTTCCTCCGAGATTCATTCAGACGAATTCCAGGGAATACAGACGAAGGTCCTTCTGGAGTCGAAAGAGAATCCGATGCCAAGGGAGAAGATGGTGCTGAAGATGAATCTGCTGAGCAGATTGGACACACGGAGGAGCACTCGTTTGCTGAGCACTCATTTGATGAGGAAGAAGTCCGCTCTCCGCAGATCGCTATCGAGGAATCATCTGCTAAGGATGAGGACGCAAATCCTGCTAAAGGTCCTCAAGCAGAAGTTCATTCCGATACTAGAATAGGTATCCATGAGAATTTCTCTGGAACCGATTTCGATGGAGAATCCACAGACGTATATGATGCAAGTTCTCTAAGGAAAAACTCCACAGAATGCGGGGATCGACTTCGATTATCCTTCATTAAAAGTCAGGTAAATTCTGAGTTTGAATTGCTTGGACAAAACATTGAAAAATTCGTGACCTTGATGATTGAGGAGGATGTCAAAGAAATCTTTGCTGGAGTATTGGAGGAAGATACTTCCGATGGAAAGATCTTGGGATGCGAGTTCAAACGATGGAAGAAGTATGATTACATATCTCGAGAACTTTGCATGGAGGAAAGAGGGTTAATGATGGCGTGGAAAGGTTTGAATTTCTGGAAGCGTGAGGAGATATGGGCAAACGAATGGATGGACCAATCCCCTTGTTCCAAACAGTATAGTGATAAGGCTGTTATCGCCAGGCTCCAGGCCATTAAAGCTCATCGGCTGACATCTTCTCCACATTCTCTGCCCAAGTCTACATTTGCTCCGGATGGGTTGTCTGACACGCACATTCAATTATCTAAGCGTCAGGCACGAGCAGCAGCTGAATACAAGAAATGCCAAGTTGAACTTGTGAAGTTCGAAGAGTCAAAATTACAAGCTCGGCTAGCTGCGCTTCGTGAGGCAGAGGAGCGAAATGCTCGAAGGCTTGAAGTTGTTGCATACCGAAACAGAGAAGCAGATTTGCAGGATTATATGTTAGCACACTCTCTAGCAGAAGCTCGGAAGCTCGAGGAAGCTGCAATTGCTGCAGCTGAAGCAGAGTATTTGAAAGGCATCGAGGAGGTGGTATATCTGCTAGCCACTACCACTCAAAGTACTACTGCTAACACAGGGACCACAGAAGAAGTCATGGAAGAAATCTCCACTTCCACTGCTAGGAGTCAAGCTATCATCGTGCCTACCACTTCATCTTTCCTTGCCACTCCGGTCAGCTCTCTCCAATTTCCAATATATCTGAACTATGTAGTTCAAATGGCGATTCAAAGTGCTGTATCCACCATATCTGAGAAATGGTGATAGAAGCCACAGACATACGTAGGGAGATTGCGGTAGTCAAGACGAATATTGATACCGTAACGGCCAGGGTAAATTCAGTCGAGTCTGATGTTTCCTCTGTTAAGGCTTCTGTGTAGGAAGTCAAGACAGACGTAGCAGAGCATAAGCAGCAGGTAGAACATACAGTTACATCCTTTTCCTCCAAATTTTTGGATGCAATCAAAGAGGGGGAAGCAAGGAGGATTGCTGAGGCTGCTGAGAGGAAGATAGCAAAAGAAGCTAGAGCTGCTGCCAAAGAAGAGAAGAGGAAAGCTCTTGAGGAGCTAAAGCAGAAGGAAACAAAGCTGAAACTCAAGATGCTCGAAGAGGAGAATGAGCGGATTGCTAATGATCTGGAGTTAGAAGCCGCTGAACGTGCTGCTGCTAAGGAGTTTCTGGATTCATTTGTGCAGATGGCATCAAGCAAATTCGATGAATTGGAGAAGCTAAAGAAACCTGCTCCAGACTCCTAACTACATCCTTACATCTGGTATTTTTTTTCTTCTCGCTTGTCTCCGTCTATCATTTTTCATTGTACTTGTAATTGATATATCATATGAATGAAAATTGATCAGACTGAGACAACCTCTCATTGTCAATCTCTGATTTTTACTGTGTGCCTTAGTTGAAATACACTATCTGTGTATTCAACGTATTTGAAAACGATTGGATTGAGATTGAAAAAGTAAATGTCTGCTAATTTTTCTTGGGTGCTAGAATTTCTAGCATATTACCTTTGCAGCATTTACCTATGTGTTTAATCGTGAAATATTTCCCAGTAATTGTTGAGGGGGAATCTCATTTCTCGTTGCTTGAACTAAGGTGGATAAACTCTGTGTTAGATTGCTAGGATATTTTTTTTTTTTGTAAACACAGACATTCTTCCTCTTAGCTTCAGCAAATGATAGTAAGCTTTGATCGCACCAAAAAGGGGGAAATTGTTGGGAAATTATTCCTAAAATCTCCCTTAGGATTTATTTGTAAAAATGTTTTGTTGAATCAAACCTTAGCATGTGGTCGATCATTTGCTGAATTCTAGATAGACTAGCATACCGTGTAATGTCCTGTATAGGTCAAATATTGAGTTGTAATAGTTTAGTTTGCTAGAAGATTTCCTAGCAGATATCGAAGGACGTCGTTTGCTAGAAATCATACGCTAGCAGAATGCTAAGACTTTAGCATTTGCTAACATTCAGCAAACCCTGAAAGATGCTAGCAGAACAGACGTCAAAGGATCGAGTGTCAGCGGAAGCTTTCAGCAACCAAATAAACGATAGCAGATTGCTAATGAACATTAGCAGAGCAAGAGTGTCAAAGGCTGAAGCCATACTGCCGTTCTGACAAAAGTAAACATAAAGGACGAGACTTTCCCGAAGTAGTTCGGAAAGTACAGATCAACGCCAAAAGCGACTGATCAAGTCAAATCACTCTCGGACAAAGGAGCCGTTGTGTCTAACGGATATGGAGATTCAAGATTTGAATCTCCATCTATAAAAGGCAGATCCAAAAGTGAGAATCGACTAATACTACTACTACTGCTTCAATCACAACCGACATTCGCAAACACACAAGTGTGAGATTCCTTTGACAAAGCGAACAAGCGAAAAGTAGACAGTTGAGAGCTCATGATAAAAGAAGTATTCAAAGCTCTCAACAACCAAGAAGTGTCTTTCATTGAATATCTGACACTTCTCTTTAAGAGATTCCTTAACTTCGGTTGAGAATCTTCAATCATTGGGATAACTTCCATCCTAGGAAGATCCAACAGTCATTCCTAAAAAGGATTGACTCCGACGGGCTTCTAGCCGCATTCCTGAACAGTTTCGAGGGAAACTATAAAAACCTCACTAACAGCGAAGGACATGTTGCACGAAGGTTCCGCCCTTGACTTGGCCGTAGCTGTGTTTGGAAAAGTACGAATCATCGGAGGATAGCTTTGTTGTGGCTGGTCCGAAAGTTCGCCGCCTACTACAAGTGTTTGGCGATTCCTTGTACTTTCGTATAATTTTCTAGTGGAAATCTTAGCGTTTCGGCTAAGGAGTGGACGTAGATCTATTTGGATCGAACCACTATAAAATACTGTGTTCATCTACTGTTTTATTATTAACTGTTCAAAACTGATTTAAAACCTAGCAGCAGAGTTGCTAGCGTATATCTGAGAAGAAACATATAACATATCTTGAGCTTAAATACTCCTTAAACAAAGATAAGTGTATGTGACGTTTAATCATTCCGCTGCATTTCGTGTACACAGTTAAGCACGACGACTCTGATATTTGAGGACCAACATATATATATATATATATATATATAGATAGATAGATGTGATGTGGAAAATAAAATGCTAATTATGAGGTTTGCGATTCATTGCGATTAGCAATGACAATTTTTATTTTCATTATGAATTATATTAAAGTAAAATAAGTTAGCCAACAAGGCTTACAAAGGAAATTTGCGCATACAGAAAAGGAAGATAGGCCGAACAAATAACATAAAAAGTATGAATGTTCATTTAGTCCGAAATTTTTCTGTTGACCCAATTAAATTTGATCAAAAAAGCAAGTTAGGGTTGAAATGGTCCGAAAAAAAAAATTATTCTAAGTAGTTAGGGCTGGAATTGCACGAGGCCTGATAGGTCTAAACTCGAAAACTGATAGATTGACCCCATTAATGTAATTAATTTTTTTTATTATAAATATATTGCAAAAATCTACTTCAAGTATTTAAGTTAATATTTGTTGGGGCCACTAATCAGGCAGCCCATCCTGTAAATCCCAAATAGGCCCACCAGGTTGCAGGCCCAACCAGATGCGACCCACTCGAGACAAGAGGCAACTCGAGATAACATCTAGCCATAATGTCCCGGAAGCAGGTCAACGAGTGAACTACCTCAGTCGAGCTATTAACGGTCGAAAAATGGAACGAGATAAGGGAGCGACAATCTCGGAGGTCGCTGACGATAGATGTTTTAACAACCCAGAAAAAGCTGGAGAGCCACCCGCAACCAGCTAGACGCACGCCTTGGACTTACCGCTGCCATAAACTCTATATATACCCAATCGTAAGCCAAAAATCGGCATCTAGCTTACTACCACACATAGACATTCACTTATTTTCTAAACCCTCACATTCACTTTCGAACTGTTAATTGTTCACGACTAGAGCTCGCACAATCTTACCCATACCTCAGAATAAGTGTTTTAATTCAGTTCTTATTTATATTACTTGATCTAGTGCTGTAAACTTATCCATCCAGTCTTTTTACGATCTTTATCATTATCTATTATTACTAACATTGTCGTGTTATATCTATTCTATTCAGATAATTGATAGTGGTTATTTCCTGCAATTTCAGATTATTCGAGTCGATGGTTCCCAGGGCCCAATTTCTGTACGAATCGAACCTCAACAATTTGGCACCCACCGTGGGGCCCTAGGAACAACTGTTCTAACATTGTTTGTAGGGGATGGCTGGCGGCGACAACACCCACCTTACCAAACGAACTACGAATCATACTCTAAAAACAACGCCGCCTCAAGGAATTGGTTGAGGAGCTCTGCCTCCGGGCATCGGACGAGGAGCACCACAACCAGGCATTGGAAGAGGAGGTCCACTACCTTTGGACGCTAGCAGCTCGTGAGAGGACCTCCTCAGAGCTTTCAACATTACATCGCTAAATGAGATGGCGTTTCTCCCTCCGCCACTATCCAGCTTGTCTGACCTAAATGTTGACTAAATGGTGAGCCAAAATGCAGGTTGCGAAGGCAGAAATGGCTAGAACGAGCAGGCAGATGGCGGAACTGGCCAAGAGACACGAGGCACTTCAAAGAGAGAACCAGCAATTGTAGGCCCACGTTAACACCCGACCCATCATTGAGGAGCTGGGGAGCATGGAAACCGTAGGGCGACCTCCTCTCATATTTTTGCAATAGGAATTCAATCGAGCAAATGAAGACGATGAAGATGCGGCTACATAAAAAAATCCTCCTAATGGCGGTAGGCCACATGAAGGTGAAACCAGAACCCCACAATAGACAATGCACCACCCGCACTGACTCAACTGGAGCAGCGGTTCGAATAGAGGTTGAGTTACTTAAAAATCGCTGATCGCATGGATTCTTGGCCTTCCTCCTTCTGAGAAGACCATCCACAAGGAAGGCTATGTCGAGTCATCATTTTCACAGCAAATTGCAGAGACCGATTTGTTCGTGTTCTTCACTCCGCTAAGCTTTGCGCTCTACAACGGCATCTCAGACCCTGAGAACCACATCGTGGTATATAAATAGAAGATGTTCACTGCAGCCATACCAAGCGCTCAATTGGAGGATTGCATGTGCAAAAGCTTCGGCTCGAGTCTCACCGGCTGATATGTGTGTAAAATGACCGATTTATTGATATGTTTGAGTGCTTGTTTGCATTTATTTTACCCCCATATCATATGGTTTTCGTGTGTTTTTGCCATGTTTTCGTGTTTTGTGTGTTGGTGTTGTGTAGGGAAAGAATTAAGCATGTTTTATCAAGTTTTGCCTAATTTTGGTGAAAAAATTGACCCGAATAGTGTTTATGCATGGTCAATACCGACCCTGATAAAGCAGGGGAGCAGCAGGGTGATTTCAGAGCCAAATCCTAGTCCAAACATTTCTGGGTTCGATCGAGATTTGCCTCTATCTGGCATAGCTCGATCGAACCCCTGCTCAGCTCGATCGGGATCTGCCAAACAGAGGCAAATCCCGGTCGAGCTCATTCGGTCCCAAGCAAACCCGAGCATTTTGTTTTGATAGTTTTTCAGTTTTGAAGCATTCGGCTCGAGCCAAAATCATCCGGGGCGAAATGGAGGTCTGGGAACTTATTATAAAAGGTGGAATGACGATTTGGGAAAGGACTTTTGTCAAAACTATTGAGCAGTTACACTCTAGATTTCCACTTCCCACTCACTCTAAACCTCATCCAAGGTGGATCTAAGGTTATCCAATCCAATTGGAAGATTAAAGATGATCAAGGCATAGATCAAGACCAAATCCAAGCATTTAGGGGACATTTCTCTCTCGTTTTATCTTTGTAATGGATTTGTGCATTTTATCTTTTCAATTGAATCGAATTAAAGGTATGACTAGCTAAATACCTTTGGATGTTGGTAGATTGAAGCATTTAATCGATTGATTGGGCACGAATTGTATATTTACCTCCATTAATTTGATTTCACTCACTTGAACCTTTTCTTAAATCACATAGTGTAGGCATTAATCAACTATGTGTGTGATAGACATCGAGATTGCAGCCAACAAGTAGATTGAGATGTTGTGAAAAAGTGTAGATGAATATAGGTTTTGATCCAATCCCTGTGCGGAGAATGCCTATAGGTCGATAACTTACAGACTTTTTGGAGTGGAATTAGGTGCTATAGCGTCACTGTTTGTGTATCTAATTTCATCTACTCTTATCTTGCTGGTGCTAAGGGAGATATGAAGTATAGTGTTGGTCGATCATCTTTGAATGGATAAAATGATTGTTTGCATCATTCAAATCAATTTCTAGGATTCAATGTGGATTTCTACCAATGTCCTTTGTTCATGATTGTTGAGTTTCATACCTTGTGGTTGATGCTTGCATTGCAATAGTGTGGAAGTGTGAGATTGTTAATGATGAATGTTTCATGTTTCATGTTTTGATTTTAGCTTAGATAGATAGTTGATTTACTTTAATTTCCTAGATTAGACACAAACTCAACGACTTAACCATTCTTAGATATGAAATCAATACATAACTATCGAGTATTCTAATGGGCGAAGGGTAGAAGAACTTGGATTGATATTATTCTTGCATACACACTAGAATATAATTAGCTTTTGTAGTTGATTTTAGTGTGCATCAAGTTTTGGCCCCGTTGCAGGGGACTTCAATTAAGTTGGTTGTTAGATATTTGAGAAAGTGTATTGCTCGTAGTCTAAGTGTTTGTTTATTTGTTTGATTGAATTTTGTTTGTTGGATGGTTGATTAGAGCTATTGGACTTTTGTAGGTGGTGTATGATTACGAGGTCCAAAGCTCGTGAGTTGGAAAAACAAAAGTGGAGATAAAGAGTTGAAGGAGTTGAGATTGATATGGAGAATCGAAGAGAAGAAATGGAAAGAATGGATGAATTTCAAAGACAACTTGAAGAAATGATAACAACATTTAATGAGAGAAATAAGCCAAGGAGGCATTTGCAAAACCTTTTCCGACCTCAAGGAGATTATGTCAAGGGAGGATTCCGGCTGGGGGTCAACGCGACACAATTCGAGATAAAGCCACAACTCGAGATAAAGCCACAACTCGTGTAAATGATCCAAAACAATCAATAAGGTGGCCATCCGATCGAAGACCCCAATGCCCATATCTCCCGATTTTTTGAGATTACCGACACAATCAAAATAAACCAAGTGCCACAAGACCACATCCGAATGAGACTTTTCACATTTTTGCTTAGAGACAGGTCGAGGCATTGGTTTGAAGGTCTAGACAAGGAGAGCATAACCTCATGGGATGAGCAGCGTGAAAAATTCCTTTTCAAGTTCTTTCCTCCGAGCCTTACCTTGAAGCGGAGAGCCGACATTACCTTATTTGGGCAAAGATATGATGAGCCACTATATGAGGCTTGGGATCATTTTAGGGACTTGATTCAGAGGTACCCGAGGTATGGCTTGTCAAGGAGCCAACAAATATGCCAATTCTACGGGGGTCTCAACTATGAGACCAAGGTTATGATGGATGCTTCGTTGGGAGGTGCTTTCCTTGATCAAGTGGAGGATGAGGCTTGGAGAAAAATTGAGAATATGGCCAAAAACAGCTATCAATGGCCTAAGGAGAGGAAAGATTACCGAACGGTAAAGGCGGTTGAAGAAAGAAATGAGAGTGAGGAGTTAAAGGAACAAATTGCTTTGATGTAAAAGAAGTTGGATTTGTTAACTACCTCGAGTGGGAGGAAGGATGATGTCATGATGGTGAAAAGGGAAGAGATGTACCCAGAGAATGTGAGCTTCATGAATAAATGAATGGGGGGATTCAACAACAACCGTGGCCCCTACAATCCGTCGGGTAACATGTATTATCATCCTTCTAACCGTTTTCATCCCAATTTCTGCTATGCTAACCGAATAATGCTTTGAATCCTCCTTTGCAATTGGAGAATGTTGTGGGTAGTTCTGAGGGAGGATATATGGGAGGAGGTAGTAGGAATGAACATCATGAAGCAAGAGAAGCAAGAAGGAATCCAAATGAGGAGCTTGATAAAAGATTTGAGAAATATGATGGAATGTTAGCTGAAATTCAAATCCAAATTTCCTCGATAGCCAAGCAATTGAGTGGGAAACATCAAGTCGACAAGTTCCCAAGTGACATAGAAATTATACAAAAGAAGAGCTGCAACGTGGTGAATGAAGAACGGGGAGATGAGGATCGAGTTTTGGTGATGGCTCCTAAAGTGGAGAAAGAGGAATTTGTAGAAGAACAAAAGGTTTTGGAAGATGAAGCAAAGGTGATAGGAGAGGAAGTGGATGAGAAAGAAAGTAAAGATGAAGTTAAATTCTTTGATTATGTTAAAAAAGGAGATATAGAGATGCCACTTCCGGAGGAGATCCAACGTGTGCCGGTGTTGGATCAATTGATGATGATGCATTAAAACCGGTGAGTGGTTTGATTGAGGATGAGTCAATGGAAGATGACTCTTGTGAAGGAGGTGAAGCGAGAGGAGTAAGGAAGGTAGCTAACAAAAAGAATGATCTGGGAAGTTTTGTTATAGGTTGCAAGATTGGGGAGAAAATTGTTGACAAAGCCTTGTGTGGTTCTGGGGCTAGTGTCAATATCATGTCTTGGGTCTTGTTTAAGGAATTGGATATAGGTGAGTTGAATCCAACAACTCATGTCCAACAAATGGCTAACCATGCAATCTTTTCCCCAAGAGGGGTTGTGGAGGATGTGAATGTGGAAGTGTTGGACTTCACCTTCTCGGGAGATTTCTTAGTTGTCGATATGAAGAAGAAAGGGGGAATCTACCTGATTTTTGGGCAACCATTCTTACACATAGCTGATGCATTGTTTGATTTGAAGAATGGTGAGCTTACTTTTCAATGTGAGGGGAAAGAGTTGTGTTTGCTTTTCATCAAAAGGGTGTTGAAGATTTGGAAGGTGGAAATGATGGTAATGCTTTGTTTGAGAGTAGAGATGTGTTTGAAAGGGGATGTTGGGAAAATATTCATGAATTACCCTTAGGATCTTATTGTAAAAGGTTTTGTTGGATCAAACCTTAGTAGACGGTCGATCATTGCTGAACATTAGCATAGCTTAGCAACTGATGTAATGTCCTGTATAGGGTAAACATCGAGTTGTAATAGAATAGGCTGCTTGGAAGTATCTCAGCAAACATCAAAGAATGCTAAAGGAAGACCGCTAGCAATAACAGAATGCTAAGGAGTCAGCATTCGACAAACACATCGTAAACTGCTGAAGATGCTAGCAAACCAAAATCAGAGTAGCAGACAAAGCACTTGCTGCGCATTGAGACCAGAAGTATGCTGAAAGAGATCCAGCATCCCGTACCAGTAGAAGCTCAGCAAAGCAAACCAGAACAACTGCTACACCGCCATTCTGACCAACACGCGACGATTAGCCATGTCAGAAGTAGGACGGAAAAGCCTGTCCAAAAGCAAAAAAGTTAGTAAATAGCTACCTGCATTTAAGGAGAAAGATCCGTTGTGTCTAAACGGATCTGCCGACTCAAACTTCGAGGACACTGCTATAAAAAGCAAGTCAAAGGAAGATGCAGGAGCTGCTCACTCTCTAACCAAAACTCGATATACGAAAGATTCCAAAAAGCAAAAAGGCAAGAGAGCAGTCCAGTTGAAAGTTACAATCCAGAGATATCCAAAGGCTTTCAACATTCAGAGTGACTCACTTCGTCTGACATTCTTCTGAGTGATTCTTGAACTGGTTCAAGAATCTTCAATCATTGGGATCACTTTCTTTTTAAGGAAAGCATCCAGCAATCAATCTCTTGTGAAGAAATTGATTAAGGCGGGCATTGAAGCCGAAGAACACACGATAGTTCGGAGGGAACTCTAAACTCTTCCAAGCGAGTGGTAAAAGCGAGTTTTACGAAGGTGCGCCCTTGACTCAGTCGGAGCCACACCAGGAAAGTCCGGGGTATCGGAAGATAGCCGTAAAGCAGACAGACCTTCAGACGACTGATTGCTTAACAGGAAAGGCAACTGTTTGTACACCGTATACTTTCTAGTAAAATTCTTAGCGATTCGGCTAAGGAGTGGACGTAGATCATTTGATCGAACCACTATAAATTGTGTGTTGTCTTGTTGTTACTGCTTTTCGAGCTATTATGTTTTAAAACCTAGTGACCAAGTTGCTAGTGTATAACTGAAAAAGGTCACCTAAGTAAACTTTAACTAAAAAGAGTTGAGAATAATTTAAATACAAGTAAACGCAATCTATTCCGCTGCACTTCGTGTGTGTACGTTATTGTAACCACGACGACTCTGATCGTAAGGGACCAACAGGGGAGCTAGAACAAAGAGGTTGAAAGATAGCTTGGATAAAAAAATGGATGGTTTGGAAGAGGACGATGAAGATGACCCGGGAGACTCCTACAGTCAAAGTGATGAGAGAGCAAATAAAACAAGAGTGGAAGAAGCTTCGTCAAGGATTACAAGATGGAAACTTCTCTTTCCAGGTGAGCCATGGGAAATGGAGCAAGGTATGTGTTCCGGTTCATCCCCATTTGATCATGGTTGAAGCTAAGAGGTATGAGTCAAGCTAATGACTTTAAAGAAGTGCTTGTTGGGAGGCAACCCAATTTTTATTGCTTTTTGGTGTTTTTATTTTGAATAAATGTTGGATTGTTTGATTTTGTTTGGTTCAAGTGCTTTAGGTAGAAATGAAGATTTGATTTGGGGGATGATTGATTTTATGATGTTTTTGAAGATCATGGTATTTGGTTCTTGAGAAAATTGAGTTTGGGGGATGATTGCGTGGCTTTGATGCTGAGAGTTTGGATGAAAAAGAGTCGGGGGCTGGAAAATAGAGAGGAATTTTGCCTCGACTTGAAAAATATCGCCCCAACCCGTATAGGATCGACCAACTCGGGCATGTGTTGCCCCGGGTTCGGTTGAGCTCGAGCAAAAATCCAGAAATGCTGTGGATAGAGCTAAATACCGACCAAACCCAACTATGTGTTAGCTCGGATTTTCGATCGGTATGGAGCAAGATTTTTCAAAATCTTGGTTGGGTCAGACTGAAATTTCGGTCAACCTGCAGAGGGATCGATCAAGCTGGGTGCAGATTTTTGCCTATAATTAGGGCTAATCTCGCCCCAAACTCATTTCTATCGAAATTTTCACTTCTAAAATTCAAATTCTTGCCTAACCCATTCATTTTGTGTAAGTCTCACCCTTGATTTGTTGTCATGGCTAGCAAGAAGACTAAGCGGACTTAATCTTCCTCTGCAAGCAGTCGCCCCACCAACTTCACCGATGAGGAATTTGCCCGTTACATAGTCGTGATGGAGAAGCAAATTGTGGGCACGAGGTATCCTTTCAAGGAGACTTTAGAGGCTTTGGGGCTTTGGGAGGATGTATTGAACTTACTCACAAGCCTTGGTTGGGAGAGTTACGTGACCGAGATGTGGCCGGCGTATATGGAGCTTACAAAGGAGTTCATGTCTACCGTTACTGTGATGAAAGGTGCCGGAAGCGTTCCCATTTCTACCGCATTCAATGTTAGAGGTCGGGAACATATTCTTTGTAGGTAAGAACTTGATGCAATTTATGGTTGTGATGAAGATTCTGGTTTTCTCTCGATGATGTGAATTTGGCTGTTTTTGGCAATCCATTTCGGGGGTTGAAGCTGAGGGTGTTTTTCAAATTAAATCTGCTAAAGCCTCATTGATCAAGAATCCTATTATTAGATACATTCATAAGGTGGTAAGGGGGTTTGTTTGTGGAAGTTATGAATCTGGAAATGCGTTGTTTTGTGAAATGAATATGTTATATGCCTTGATGAATGGATTGAAGTTTTCTATGGCGGGTGTTGTGATGGATGCATGGAGTTGGGTAGAAGGTTTGAAAACCCCTTCCCTTTGTGGAGGGGGAATGCTTACTCTTATTTTTTAGCATCTTGGTAATTCTTTAACTGGTTCTTTTGCCCCTGGTTTACCCTTGGATATTGCTTCACTTATTGCTAGGAAATTTTTGGTACCATCTCGCCGTAGGGGTTTTAATTACAAATTTGGAGATAGAGTGATTAAGTTGCCTAATTTGGGGTTGACCATGGTGGACAATTTGGAGGATCGGTCTAACTGGTTGATGGACTTTGAGGATCACAGGGATTCTGTTGGCATCTTATCTCCGGATGGATTCTTTACTTCTCTGAATAGGTTGGCCTAGCAGCAACAGCAAGGAGCAGAGGGAGCAGGGACGAGTTCACAGGGACCACCGCTGAGGATCGGCAGCGGCAGATTGTTTCTATGATGCAAAGTGTAGGGATTTTCTGGTGAAACGAATCACCAAATCCAAATAAACCGGACCGTTTCATGGATGTTGAGAGCAATTACCAATTCAATTCACCAAGCATGCTCTTATGAATTTAATGCAGTGGATATACGAGTATACCTTAACTCCGTAGTGTCAGATCCGATCTTTCGTGTTTGAATTCCAATCCCTTGATTCAACCATGCGATTTGATTAAAACTGCTAAAACATATTAGAACCAGATCTAATTTCAAGAATTAATCAAATAGAGAAAAGAAGAAAGAATAATATGTTCTCCAGATTAGGTCTTCAGATTTGTATCCCAATGTTGTTCAATCCTACTATTGGTTAGGATTTCACAGGACTGTGATTGTGTAGGCCAGAGTCGAAACTTCGTCTCCCAAACACACAGAGCTGCCGCCCCTGTCTCTCTCTCCCTAGGGTTTCAACTGATTTGAATGTTCTGACGTGGCTAGGGTTTCAGAGAGAGAACTGTCTATTTAGGGTTATAACCCTAATGGGCTACTGGGCCTCTTTTCATCATATTTAATTGAGTCACACATGGGACCTAATGCAAATAATAAAGTGGGCCTATAAATTAATTAATTCTCATGTCCACAACCCAGGACACAATTAATTAATTAACATTAATTCTTTTTCACCATAGAATTAATACTGACCTACCCCTTTATTACCACGTTATGAGAACAGGCTGCATTTACTTGAGAATCCTGATATTTAAGGTTACCGGACATTCATTAATTTATTGGAGCTTCAGACAAGCTATCACAATTAATTAATATCTTATTTTCCTGAGCAGTACCACTCAAACCTTATCACTTGTGCTTGAACTTAATCAGCCTGCGGGACTTTAACACGATGAATGTTATTGTGCTCCTCAAGGAATGTCCCATCCTATTACTCGGATATGGTTACCTAGCTCCAGTCTCAAGCTGCAATACACGAACTGCTGTTACCTAAGATGCGGGTATACGAGCACGTTACTGAAGCTCTCCACCATGGCAAGTCAAAGCAACAGTCAACCCGTGAATGCCCCTGAACCTTCGTTAGGGTTTGGACTCAATCAAGATCGAGATCTTGTACTCTCTGATGTCAGACATTAGAATACATCTCACTATGGTCCAATCAATACGCAACCGCACGTACCGGCGTATCAAGTAATCAAGACATATTACATCTTTCCGACTCTGCTGTAGCTTACACCGACAGACTTATCGTCGTACACTATCTCGACTGTTATAATATTTATATCTCACTAGGTCAAGTGATCATACTGTCTTCTGCGATCTACAACACACCGTATGATTGTCCCTATCGGTGAGATAAGAGGATACCGTTGTTACTCGCATGTAAGTTTGATTAAGAGATAGGAAATACCGTTGAATGTATACTCATTGTAATAAATGCTTTCTGTATAACAATCTCCCACTTATACTTAAAGCATTACACTCGCTATTACAGAGTATACAGTGCGTCTATCTAGCCTAGCTATTACATCAACCACTGCTAGTGGTAGGCATCCACCTCAAACCTAGTCCACGAATATATTTTTCGTAAATCTTCTGTGGTAAGCACTTTGTGAATTGATCTGCTAGGTTGTCTCTAGTGTCAATCTTCTTGGCGAGTTGCATGCTGAACCGAGCTATCACAGTATCCACATAGGATGTCTGGGATAAGCTTAACATCCTTCTCTTATGATCCCGTAAGACCTTAATTCCAAGGATGTACCCAGCTTCTTCCAAATCCTTCATTTGGAACTTTTCGGATAACCAAATAGGAGTATGTCGTACACGTACAGTGCAAGGAAAATCATGCTCCCACTGACACAAATTCGGTTAACACAACTTCCATTCTCCAACTATGAAAATCCATAAGATTTAATCACATTGTTGAAATGTAAGTTCCACGACCTTGAAGCTTGCTTAAGTCCGTACAATGACTTCTTAAGCTTTCAGACAAGGTGTTCTTCGCCCTTGCACATATAACCCTCGGGTTGCTGCATATAGATGTCCCTACCTTCTTCAAGGTAACCGTTTAGAAAATCAGTTTTGACATCCATTTGCCAGATCTCGAGGTTCAAATGCGCTGCTATGGCAAGAAGTATCAAGATGGATTTGAGCATAGCTACGGGTGAATAGGTTTCATCATAGTCTATGCCCTCTTCTGACTATAACCCTTTGCCACCAGCCTAGCTTTAAAAGCCGTAACTTCTCCATCCGCTCCTTTCTTTCGCTTGTATACCCACTTGCACCCTATAGCCCTAAAGCCATCAGACAGCATAGCTTTCTGGTATACATCCATAGCGGCTATGGGTTCTATCTCAGAATCCATGGCGATGCGCCATTTCGGAACATCAATGTCCTGCACTGCCTCTTTGTAGGTCAGTGGGTCGGAGTCGTCATGTCAGTCTTCAGGGCTCAAGTCCAAAGACTCACCCACCAACATGTGCCTTTTTGGTTGGAAAATAACTCTCCCACTGCGACGAGGCATCGGTGTCGTGCAACAGTTGGTGCAGCAACTTGTGGTTCTGCACCCTCCACTAAAGAACGCGCCGGTGGTGCTGTACCTCTCACAGGTGCACCCAAGTTCGCACGTTCCCCTTCCCTTGGAATTGCAATCTCATCTTAAATTTCTTGAAGATCTATATCACTCCTTGTCTTGTGGTTTCTCAAATACTCGTCCTCCAAGAATCTAGCGTTGGTGCTAACAACGATTCTCTGACTCTCAGGACAATAAAAGTAACCACGTTTCGTTTGCCTAGGATACCCTATAAACAACATTACCTTGGTTCTGCTTTCTAACTTATCAGGTTCCTTTATCAGCACGTGTGCCGGACAACCCCATACTCTAAACTTGCACAAATTGGGTTTGCGTCCAAGGAAGAGCTCACAGGGTGTCTTAGGAACCGATTTAGACGGCACCAAGTTTAAAATGTAAGCCTCTGTTTTCAATACGTATTCCCAAAATGAAATGGGTAAGCTTGCATAACTCATCATTGATCTCACCATCTTGAAAAGAGTTCTAACCATTTTGCTGGGGAGTACCCGGTGCAGTCCACTGGGATGTAATCCCATGATCTAACAAATATTGCGAGAACTCGTTCCCGAGGTATTCTCCACCGTGGTCAAATCACAAACCCTAGATCCAATAGATAGGTTTTATTTCCTATTTGAGACCATGATAAATTTTTGTTTGCCTTAATTTTCCTCCTATGATGTGCGATTTATTATTAGCGCAATAAGCATGTGTAGATTATAGGAAAACATGTTTTACTGCTTTATTATTTACAGCTTTCAACAGCATGATTATGTGATTAATTTCTTGTTTGAATTATATTTTGAATTTTTGGACATGTTTAATTACATGAAAACATTTGGTAAAATATAATGACATGAAATCCTCTATGTGCGCATTTAAAAATCTTTTGAATTAAAAAACTAAGCAAGATTTTTTAATTAAAATCAACAGACCTCCACAAAGAGATCCTAGGCTGTAATTGTGCCTCTCGTCTTAGTAAACGTTTACGAGTGTAGTTTGCTAATTCCTGGAGGTACATGGGATGTAGTTTTTAGAATTTCTAAACAAACAATTTAATTCAAGTGAATAGTGGGAAGGTTTTGCATAAACGTCTACGAGTGTAGCTTTCAAAATTATTTTCTCATAAGTATTCTAGGATTGATTTTAAATTAGATATAACAAAGGATTTAAGGGTTATGCGGTATGAGTCTTGTATGTATGCCAAACCGATCTCTTTTAGCTGGAGTTAAATTTGTGGTTAGTCGCTTTGAAGCATCTGAGGATATAATGTGGTTGCTGCTTCCCTGTTCTTGAAAGATGGCTTGGTCTATGTTTTTACACTAATTATTAATTTCATGTATCTAAGGATTCCTGACATGGTATGAAATTAGAGGATTTGGGCTTAAAACCTATAGTCTGGTAGAGGGTGACATCATAAACGTCTACGAGTGTAGCTTGCGGTGGGAACCCTTAGTGAAATAAGAAGCAGTCGGTCTTAGTAGCTTGCGGTAGATCTGGTCTTAAAGCGAATAAGAAGCAGTTGGTCTTTCAACCTACCGCTCTGATACCACTTGTTGATCCCAGATCAGAGTCGTCGTGATGGGTAGCAAACAACCTACACATACGAATGCAGTGGAAGATTAAAGATTATCTTGCACTTATGTTCTTGTGAAAATGTCTTAGCTTGAGGTAGAAGTTCGGGTTTCTTACAGGTATATGCTCTAGCAACTATCGTTGCTAGGTTTCAAATCACAACACACAAACAGTAAGTAATAAAACAGTAAGGCACACAAGATTTATAGTAGTTTGATCTAATAGATCTACGTCCACTCCTCAGCCGTATCGCTGAGAATTCACTAAAAAGATATTGAAGTACAAGGATTCGCCGAACACTTGTAGAAGGTAGTGAACCTTCGACCTAGCCACTACAAAGCTATCCTCCGATGCTTCAATCTTCTAGTCAGCAGCTCTGGGCAAGTCAATGGCGCACCTTCGTAAAACCTGTCATTCGCTATAATGGAGGTTTTATAGTTCTCTCCGAACTTGTCTGGTTTTCGCAATAGCCCGTCGGAGTCAATCTCTTTTCAGAGATGTGACTGCTGGATGCTTCCTAGGATGGAAGGTATCCCAATGATTGGATTCTTGAACTAAGTCAAGGAATGTCTTCAATGTAGTTTCAGATCTTCAAGTGGGGGACACTACGGTTGTTGAGAGCTTTGAATGCTTTAAGTCTCGCGCTCTCAACTGACTACTTTCTCACTTTTCGCTTGTCAAAGGAATCTCAATAATTGCCTTAGCGAATATAGTTCGAGTGTTTGTAAAAGCAGTAGTCGTCTCTCTAGTTTGGACTTCGACTTTTATACCTGAAGATTCAAACTTTGAATCTCCATACCCGTTAGACACAACGACTTTTTCGTCCAAAAGGAGTTCGACTTTATCCGTCCTTTTCGGCATCGTATTGTACATTCCTACCTACTTCGGGAAAGCTTTTGTCCTTTGCTTGTACTTTTGTCAGAGCGGTAGTATTAGCGATCGTTGCTAGATATCTTCTTTGCATTGCATTCTCGGAGAATGTTGGAACAATCTGCTAAACTTATTGACTGCTACATTCTTCTAGCAATCTTCTCTTCGATCTGCTGACTCCTTCAGCAGATGCGTATTTCAACATTTAGGTCTTGACTACTGATTGCTATTACTTAGCAATTTGCTTGTATGCTAGCGAATGCTATCTCCTTTAGCATTCTGCTACGTTTTGCTTCTGACTACTGAGTAAGAATCCTAGCAGTATTTTCCTTAGCATATGATTGCTAATACCTTATCAATCAATCTTCTTAGCACTTGACCACTAACATCTCTAGCAGTCATTCTTGTCTGCTGATGTCTCCAGCAGCTACCATCTGCTGAGAATTCTTCTAGCATTCCGAAGTTGCTTGAATTGATTTCTTCGTTCTATTTGCTGAATCCTTCAGCAATCTTCTCAAGCACTTCCTAATCTATTACAACTCGATATATTTCCTAAACAGGACATTACATAAGAGTTGCTAGACAATGCTAGAATTCAGCAATGATCGACCAATCTAGTAAGACTTCGATTCAACAAAACCTTTTACAATTTTGATCTAAGGGAGGAATTCACGAATAATTCCCAACAATTTCCCCCTTTTTGGTGCAATCAAAGCTTACTATCACTTGCTGACTCTAAGAGGAAAAATTTCTGAGCTTACAAGTATTAAAATCTAGCAGACTATCTCAGAATTTAACCAACTTCGTTCTAGCAGGATTGATTTTAATAAAATTCCCCCTCAACAAGTGCTGGGAAATATTTCTCGATTAAAAACATAAGTAAATGCTGCAAGGAATATGCTAGGAATTCTAGCACCCAATTAAATCAGCAAGCATTCACAATAAATCCAAAGACAAATAAGCTCAGCATCCACATGCATTTTTGTTGAATACACAGATAGTGTATATCAACTAAGACACACACGAAAAATCAGAAGTGGACAATGAGAAATTGTCTAAGTCTGATCCAGTTTCATTCATATGAGTGATCATTACAAGTACAATGAAACTAAAAAAGATAAAAAAGAAATGCTACAGAAGGTTTGTTAAGATAAGAACTTTAAGAATCAGGGGCAGGTTTCTTCCCTTTGTCATACTCATCAAATTTATTAATTGTCATCTGCATGAACTTCTCAATGTAGGCCTTGCTAGCTTCCCTTTCCTTAACTTCTCTTTCGAGCTTTTTAGCAACCTTCTCATTCTCTATCTCTAGCATCTTGATTTTAAGCTCCATCTCTTTTTTTTGCAGATCTTCCAAAGCAAGTCTGCGCTCTTCAGCAACCGCGGCAAGTGCTTCTTCCTCTGCTCTAATTCAGCAAGCCTTCTTTCTTCCCCCTCTTTGAGAGCAGCCAAAAAGGTTGTCAAGAAGGATTGAATAGTGTGCGCCATCTACGGCTGGGATTCAGCTACATCTTCTTTCAGCACGTCTATATTGGTCTTCACGTCCGATACATCAAATTTGATTTCAGCAACCTCGGATCAGACCTCAGATACCTCACTCCTCACCTCCGCAATTTCCCTCCTTATATTGGTCGCTTCCATCGCCATTCACTCGGTGATGGAGGATAAGGCATTTTGCACCGCAAACTGAACAGCAGAGTCCAAGTATGAGGGAAAGTCTTGAGAACTTACAGGAGTAGCATGGAATGATGATGTTGTAGCTATCACCAGTTCCCGACTTCCAGCAGTGGCATCTTCATCCATCACAACATCTTCATCACCACAAGCAGCTAAGTAGAGATCTTCTTCTTCGATTAAGCGCTGTGCTGACTCCATGGCTTGAATGATCTCTCCTTGAGCATCAGAGTATCTGGTTTCTTCAGCGAATAAGAACATGGCTGCGCTCTTGGCTTTAGCAATCGCAGCTTGAGCATCCTCGTAGCGAGCCTCCTCAGCCATTATTCGCTCTACGGCCTCCATGATCTACATGGTCTCAGCCTCCTTAGCTTCCTCTGCTTGAGCCGCTTGGATTATGTCAAGGATGTCAAGTTCCAGAAACAGGAGAAGCCTTTTATCCTTAGCACTTAGCTCTGCTTCCTCAAGCTCAGCAACAATAGTAGCCATTCGGGCCATTAGCCTTTCTTTCTTTATGGCCTCGTACTCTGCTTGCCTCTTATGATATTCTGCAGCTGCCTTAGCTTGTCGCTTGGATAACTCAATTATGGCATCGGAGTACCCATTAGGAGCAAAAGTTGACTTGGGGAAAGTGTGTGGAGGTGAAAACATCCTGTGGACTCTGATTGCTTTAAGGCGAGCAAGCACCTGCTTGTTTGTGAACTGCTTAGAACCGGCCACTCAGTCAATCCAATCATTTGCCCACTGTTCTTCCAACCTCTAGAAGTTTAGCCCTTTATTGATGATTATCAACATCATTTCTTCAAACGACAGTTGATGCATCACATAATCAAAAAATTTCCATCTCTTGAATTCCTTATCTAGCACCTTCCCTTCGGATGTATCCAAATCCAGCTCAACATAATAGGTGCTAGCGATATCCCTTTCTATCTCAGCCAACACAAACTCTTCAATTTCATAAGCCATGGGGAAAAAGTCAGAATTTACCTCTTCAGCAAGGTATACAGGAGCACACAACTGTGCCACTCTCTTGAGCTTGAACCTTCGGCCTGGGAGTCCTTTAAAAGGAACTCGTAGAGACTCATTATTTTCGGTCGAAATCTTCCTTAGGAGCTGTGCATCAAAAATGTCTGCAGATTCTCCCTCGGAGTTGGATTCAGAAAAGCACGAGTCTAGAAATTCTTGATCTTGTTCAACGAACTCTGCATTCCTTTCCTCAGCAGGCATATCGGTGCTCGGCCTCGCCTCAGCAAGTATCTCCGTGCTAGGCCTCGCCTCAGCAGGAACCTCTATGCTAGGCCTCGCCTCAGCATTCGCCTCTTCAGCTATAGCAGATGTGCTAGCTTGGGTTCAGCATTTCATTCCGAGCTTGAGGCTTCATTGAACACCACCTCTTCATCACTGCTGTCTTTTCCTTGCTCAACAGCAGGCTCCTTTATTGAGACTCCTCCTTGAGGGCGGTCTAGAGAATTAAAAGCTCTGGTCTCCAGCAACCTCTCGAAGTCTTGATCTATCATCGCTTCCTGCTCAATCACTATTTCTTCTTCTAACACGGGGGTTGGAGTGGGAACATCAGGTGCCAGCTTCTCCTTCCCTTTCTTAGCAGCAGCAGCTGCTTGCTTCCTGGCGTCTTCAGCAGCGCGTGCTACCAATGCAACAGCTTTCTTGGCTGTTTGCTGATCAGCAGCCTTCTGTGCAGCACTCTCCTCATTAGCTTGCTTAACCTGTTCAAAATTCCAATATCGTGCTTCAAAGGTCATTCGTTCCATCTCCTTCTTGTGCTTCTTTTTCTCTTGTTCCTTCTTCTCGGCCTTCCTTTTCAAATTTGACTTCCTTACAGCTCGCACTCTCTCTTCAAAAGGTTTAGAGGAGAGAGGAGCATCCTTTGCTTGCTTCTCAGTAGCCTCATTCTCAGCTGCTTCTTTCTCGACATTCTCTTTCTCAACAGACTTGACAAGCCGTCTGCGTGTCTTCTTCGGCTTCTCAGGAGAGGCAACATCTGACCTCTTTCATTTGGGTATTGCCACCGCAATTGGACCCAAAACTGTTGCTTGTTGTTCTTCTTGCTTCTTCGCCATGATCTCTTCAATTTGGTCAACGGGCAGATCTCCAAGCTTCTCGATATCCTCTAGGTTCTGAAAGCATTGCTCTATCTCCGAAGCCTTGTGGACCGCTGCTATCTCCTCTGGAGTCATAGCAATCGCCTGCTCCAACCTCTAGAATGTTAACTCGCCTGGATGTGGCTCTTCTGGTGAGGTAGGAATCTTCTTGTTGACATTGAACTTGCCCTTCAGAATGATCGGTCTAGTGGGATCGGTCGGAGTTGGTGCCTTCTTTGTCATCAGAATGAAGTCTGTTGGAAGCAGCTTCTCTCCTTTGTCGAGCCTTTTCTTGTGAAAGAACATTTCGATAAATTTGCTGATTTTTAGACCGAAATTCACATTGGAAGTGAAAACACCCTCCTCCTTTATCTTCAGATTCTTCCTGGCGTGCTCCAACCATCGCCCATAAAAGAATTCTGCCCAATTGCCTTCCACTTTATCCACCAACACCATCATCACCGAATACTTCTTCGCCGACAAATCAGTGTATGAACCAGCATCACACTGGAACATCTTAATTACCAGTTCAGCGAGAGTCTTGTACTCATCTCTGAATTGGTTGATGGGAGTAGCAACCTTGAAGGTGATCGGCTTTCCCTTCTGATCTTTCACCAATTCGGGCTTCTTCCACGCTTTCCATCTCTTCTCCATTTCTTCTAGATCATTCAACTTGTATGTAGCAATACGATCGCCTTTGTTGGGTAGCTCAAACTTGGCAGCAAGAATATCAGTGTTCACCTCCAAAATTGTGCCAAAAACCGAAGTCTTGAAGGACTTCTGGGTGGCCTCAGCCACTACGGCATGCGCATAGAACTCAAAAACCATGTGGGTGGAACCACAATGGTTCTGCTAAAATTTGAAGTGCAGCGAGAGGAGTATACAAGATGTGGTCCTTCATAATTTGCGCCGCCCTCCTCTGATTGTTGGATAAGCCTGATTGTTCTTTCTTTCTGGCTAGAGTCACCAGTTGACCATATGGGATGTCATCTTCTACATCTTCTTTCTTGACAATCTCTATATATTCTGGTGCCCACCGCTCGTGTAGGGTCATGTCTTGGGTAAGGGAATGGATGGGGATTCCGGATTCTTTAGAGGAATCGGATGTATCGGTGTGTGTATGGGATTCGGATTTTTGAGGAGATTCAGGATTAGAAGACAAATTGAGAGATTTTCTAAGTTGGGAGAATTCGGGAGTGTTTGAAGACTTAGAAATTCTAGATATTCAGATACTCAGAGTGTAGAAGGTTTGAATGTTGGATGAGGTGAGATGTTTATACCTTCTGGGTAATTATCCAACGACTGGGGAAACACCTTTTCAAATTCAATCAACGATGTAGCGTAGCTGAGACGGTTCGTATGGTAGCCCACGCCCTTATGAACTTGAGTGCGGATAATGTGTCGCCTCCTGGTTTGACGCAGCCAGTTGCACGCATTAATTGCAGCATGTCGGACACATCATTTCAAATTCAAAATCTTCCCGCTTTGACTTCCGGAGACTGCTGAGAGCTTGAACTCAGCAATCTGCTAGTATTAGAAATCCTTAGCACTCATATAGTCTGCTTGGATTCAGCATCCGGATCCTAGCATCCCCATAATCTAATATTCAAAAATCTAGCATCCACCGCGTCAATTGTTGGCACCATTTGTAATGCTTGTAGCATAGCATTCACATGTTGTCTGCTAAGAGCTTGGACTTAGCAAACATTTCTCAGAAACCATCTGTACCACTTGCTAGAGAACTATAGCATAGCATTTCGATGAAATGCTAAGAGCTTGGACTCAGCATTCACCCTCTAGCAGACGTCTGAACCACTTGTTGTGAGAAAACCTCTTAGGATCTGCTGAGAGCTAGAACTCAGCATCCAATTGCTTATCAGCAATATCTTAGCAACAATAATCAGCAACATAAAACGTAAACTTGGATACGTTTATCTCCTTCATCTCCGAAAATCCACGAAATCTAGAAAGAATGAGAATAACAACTCATTCATCCACAACATCTTCTAGCTCCTTGAGGCCTAACTTTAGACATAACTCTTTAAATCTGGCCTCAACAAGCGGCTTCGTGAAGATATCAGCTAGCTGATCTTCAGTGCATATATATTGAACATCAATATCCTTCTTCTCTTGATGATCTTGAATGAAGTGATGTCGGATATCAATATGCTTCGTTCTTGAATGATGAACGGGGTTCTTCGTAATGCACATAACACTATTGTTGTCACAGTAGATCGGCACACATTCAGGAGGAATGTCATAATCTTGCAATTGCTGTCGAATCTACAAGATTTGCGCACAACAACTTGCAGCTGCTACATATTCTGCTTCGATTGTAGATGTAGCCACAGAGTGCTGCTTCTTGCTAAACCAACCGATCAGCTTATGTCCAAGGAATTGGCATGTCCCGCTGGTGCTCTTCCGATCAATCTTGCACCCTCCAAAGTCTGAATTTGAGTAACCACCGGGTGCTAACCCATCAGACCTTGGGTACCAAATTCCTAGACCCTCGGTACACTTGAGGTATCGAATAATCCTCTTAGCAACATCCAGATGTGACCTTTTAGGATTTGTTTGATATCTCGCGCATACACCGACATAATAAGAAATATCGGGTCTGCTAGCTGTTAAGTAGAGCAAGAATCCGATGATACCTCTATATAATGTAGGATTCACCGGTTCTCCTCTTTCATTGAGGCTTATCTGGCAGCTTGTGCTTATTGGAATCCTTAAGCTTTTCGTCTTCTCAGGGCAATACTTAGCAATCAGATCGCGAGTGTACTTCCTCTGGTGAATGAAGATTCCATCACTTGATTGCTAGACTTGCAATCTAAGAAAGTAGGACATCTTTCCCATCATACTCATTTGGAAGTTACTTTGCATCAGCTCTGAAAACTTATCACATAAGCTTTGATTCTTCGAGCCGAAGATAATATCATCGACATATCTCTGCACAAGTAGGATACTTCCTTCATCCTTGATGCGAAAGAGAGTCTGATCGATTTTCCCTTTCCTGAAACCATTGTCTAGCAAGAACTTTGACGATGATCCATACCATGCCCTCGGTGCCTGCTTCAAACCATATAAAGCTTTCCTTAGCCTGTAAACCTGGTTTCCTTGTTCGAAGTCTGATGGTTGCTCAACGTAGACCTCTTCCTTGAGCTAACCATTCAAAAAGGCACTCTTCACATCCATCTGCATCACAGAGAACTCATGATGTGCAGCATATGCAAGGAATAACCTTATTGCTTCCAATCAAGTGACCGGAGAAAATGTCTCATCGTAATCAATTCTTTCGCATTGTCTATAGCCCTTTGCTACTAGACGAGCTTTATTTCGGATGACATGGCCTCACTCATCTTTCTTCTTGAAAACCCATTTCATCCCAATAACGCTTTGATGCTCGGGTCTATCCACTAAATCCCAAACATGATTGTGCGTGAATTCAGCAAGCTCCTCTTGCATAACATAGCATGGGAAATGTAACATGCGAACATAGCATTGCCTTGTCTCGTCCTTACTGGATCATTGACATCATTGATCACAACATCTAAAGGATGATCTCTTAGCCATCTTGGCTTCGGATTGCTGGGTGCTGAGGTTTCAGCACTCGTATCGCCTGCTTGATTGTTGTCTGCTACAACATTTTCTTCAGCATCCACCTGGGATTCAGCAACGAGTAACTCAACATTTGGAACAGCAACATCAAAAATCTTAGCAACCGGATCCTCAGCAGCTGGATTCTCAGCAGCTGGAACTTCAGCATCCAATTGCTCAACATCTTCTTTGGCAACGTCTTCAGCAATGCCTAAACATCCTTCGGCGTCTTCTACTGGATCTGGGATATCTTCATCGTCTTCATCAATGGATCCCAAAATATCCAAATTATCATTAAGATAAGTTGGTGGGGTGGCCTCAACATGATCATTTTTATCATCGGCCTAGTCAGCAGTCTAGTCACCTGCTGAGTGCGTCTGGATTGGATTATAATCAATCATAGACTTAGTCGGGTCAATCATCATATTTTCGAAAGAATTCAAGATCGATTGACCATGGACATCATTAGTCTTATGATTGTTATCCGCTTTCTCTCTTATAACTCTGCGTACTAAGGTAGACTCATCAAAAATAACATTGCATATTATTTCCACAACTTGAGTCGTCTTGTTTAACACTCTGTAACCTTTTTAAGATGGGTGTCCATATCCCAGGAACACACCTTCATCAGACTTAGGCGAGAAAGTGTTAAGCTTTGACTTTCCATTGTTATGAATATAACATGTCGAACCAAAAACACGGAGATGAGTAATAGAAGGCTTACGACCATTGTACACTTCAAAAGGAGTCTTATTGAATCTGCCATTGATTGTGCTCCTATTATGTGTATAGCAAGCTGTCATGACTGCTTCGCCCCAATACTTTCCACTTAGACCGGAATCGCCTAGCATTGACCGCACAACTTCCTTCAAGGTCCTATTCCTTCTCTCTGCTAGACCATTCTGCTGGGGGGTCCTAGCAGTGGATTTCTCATGCCCGATACCAGCTTTGGTGCAAAAATCTATCAAAATCCCATTGCGGAACTTGGTCCCGTTATCAGATCTAATCCCCTTGACAATAACCACTTTGCTATTCTGCTCCTTGCGGATTAGCTGTGATAGGATGAGCTTCACTTCGTCTTTGGTTCTCAGCAAACGAACCCATGTATACCTGGAATAATCATCAACAACCACAAGTGTATAAACCTTTTTGCTTATAGTGATTGGAGTGACAGGGCCAAATAAATCCATATGCAAGAGCTCTAGGATTCTCTCTGAAACGGCCTTCACCGGGTTTGATCTGAAGGATGCCTTGGTCTGCTTCCCTTGCTGGCAAGCTTTGCACACTCCTTCCTTTCAGAAAGACTCAGCAGGCAATCCCTCAACAAGCTTGTGCTTGGCTAGGTGGTTGATGGTCTTGAAATTCAGGTGAGTCAACCTCTTATGCCATAGCCAATTGGTTTCTTCCCTGTTCAATGCTACAAAACAAGAATGTTGTTGGCCACTTTGCCAATCAATAATATATAGGCCACCCTTGCAGATGCCTCGAAGCTTTACTTCACTTGTAGCATTGTCAGCAATTGAACAACCAGTATTAACGAAAAAAATAGTGTACCCATTTTTGCATAGCTGGCTTATGCTTAGCAGGTTGTGTTTGAGATTGGATACGAGCGCAACATTGATAATCCTTAGTCCATTTCACTCTATGCATCCTCTCCCAATCACTCTGCCTTCGTTGTTGTCACCAAACATGACTGTGGGGCTATAAATTCTTTGAATATCTGAGAACAACTCTTCATCCCCGGTCATGTGCGCTGAACAACCGCTATCTAGGATCCATTCATTTGACATACTTGATGTCTTAGCTCTTGGATCCTGTTTCTGCAAAACAATCAACACGTTGATTTAGGTACCCGCTTAGCATCGGGTCCTGCAGGATTAGCGTGGATCATGGTCACCTTTAGAACCCACATCTTGGTGATTTTCAGTACTTTCTTCTTGATATCACTCTTCACACCTTTCTCAACCTTTGGATAAGCATGATTTGCATAAATAGATCTAGGTGCGGTTGTGTGCTTAGCCTTCCAAGTCCTTTGAAATGGAAATTGATTGGACTCGGGCCTCACTTAGGTATTCTTCCTATGTGGTGTGTATCTAGGGTACTGCGGTCTTACAGCATGGTATGCTACATGCTTGCCCTTAGTAAAGGAAGGATATGCGATCCTAGCATTTGAAATATAACGCTCAGCATTCCTCTTTGACACTGCTGAGTGAGATCTAGCAGACATCTTCTGGGTACTATGCTTAGATCCAGCAGATGTATGCTTAGCAGACACTCTCGGGGTACTCTGCTGAGATCTAGCAATAACATGCCTAGCAGGCATCCTCTGTGCGTTCTGCTGAGGTCCAGCAGAAGCATGCTTGCTACGCCAATTTATTTGCTTAGCAGTTGACGACTCAGTATTTACCTTTCCTTTACCTTTGTCAGCATTGACTTTTCCAGCAGAGACGAATAAAATCTTTCCCTGCCAATTTATTTGCTTAGCAGTTGACGACTCAGTATTTACCTTTCCTTTACATTTGTCAGCATTGACTTTTCCAGCAGAGACGAATAAAATCTTTCCCTGCTTAGAAAATTCAGCATTTTTATTCTAAACTTCCTTAGAGGATTTTGCTTCACAACAAGGGCCTAATCCTGATTTATCAGAATGTTTCCTTTGTTGGCTCACAATGGTACTAAGAACTGCCTTGCTGGATGTGTAAGCGCAAATACATTCCTCTTTAGGTTTACTCTTTAAAGCTAGATTCTCTTTTTCAATAATTTCAAAATTTTCAGAAAGCTTGGAGAAATCAGCTTTAAGTTTCAAAAAATCCTCACTTTCAGACCTTAGTCTTTCGACTTCCTCGGTCAAAGATGTAATTTTTAGTTTTAGTGAGGTATTCTCTCCAACGATAGCATTCTTTATCTCATACATATTTGAAAATTCAATAGAAAGCTTCGCGAGATAATCATCCTTAGAATCTAGAAAAGATTCCTCTAATTCGTGCATGATTGCTAAGCTAGAAATGCTAGTAGATTGTACCTGATGTGCATCGACTGCTAGAGCCGATTCAGCACTCTTCTCAGCATCAGCAAAATGATCTTCAACAATATCGGCCATCAAGATCAGCAGGGCTTCCTCATCATCTTCCTCTGAAGAATAGTATTCTTCCTCATTATCAGGAATGTCTCGCACTTCGGTCCTGGTCAGCAATGCTCTGGTGACCGCTCGGACAGCTCTTCTCTCAAAGCTTTGTTTGAGGGGCTCTCTTTCTTCCTGACTTACCCTTGGGCATTCATGCTTAAGATGATCTGGAGAATTACATTCAAAGCATGTCCTTGGCTTTCTCTCTGTGGAACGAGAGGATGATGAATTAAGCTTGGCTTCCTTCGCTTCTTTCTCAGCTTTGGCTTCCAGCATTAGCTTCTGGCTTTCGCATTTGCTCTTCTAGCTCACTTATCTTCAGATCTTCAGGCTGTGAGCTAGAGGGTGGAACTACCTCTTTCGCTGGAGAAGCAGGAGCCCATCTCTCATTGGTACGGAAGGGCTTCTTTGTCTTCCATTTCCCAACATCTCTCTTTACAAAGAATGCTAGATCCTCCGGGGGTACAACATTTGATGACGAAGTTTTCGCAGCAGCGGCTTCGTTCTTCTTTGATTGAGCAAATACCTCAGATGTGGACATTTGGCTAAGGTCTTTCTCGCTCAAGCTCGTCATCTTCACGAACCAGTCCTCCCATGGAAAGAGCTTTGAGATGATCTTGTTATTCATCTCTCCATTATCATATGTCTTGCCCAGATTCCGGAGCTCTCCGACAATGGTGTTGAATCTTTCTTCCATAGCTTGGATAGATTCTTCTGCAATCATAGAGAAAGATTCATACTTATCAACAGCTATCTGTAGCTTGTTGCGCTTCATTTGGTTGGTCTCCTGGGAAGATTTGCAAACATAATCCCACATTTGTTTGGCCGTATCAAAGTCTAATGCTTTGTCTGCCATTAACGGCGGTAAGGAGTCAAGAATCAACTTCTTTGCTAAGTGCTCCAACTGAGCTCTCTTCTTATCTTCCACAGTATATTCATCAAACTTCTCCTCGATCTTCTGCGGAGGTCTTGGTTGACCTTCAACAACTGGACCAATGAAGGGGTCGACCTTCATAATCTTTATGGGACCTATGGTGAGAACATCCACCATCTCCGGATGTATGCTCTGGAGCTGGATAGTGGTCATCTTTTGCCATGAATTGAACTTTTCCTTGGTATACTTCGACAAAGTATGATTCATCTCGACAAGCGTAGAGTTCCTGAGCTAGATCAACAAAAGAACAAAATAACAGTGCAAGGAAAAAGTACAGATCTGGTCTTAAAGCGACTAAGAAGCAGTCGGTCTTTCAACCTACCGTTCTGATACCACTTGTTGGTCTCAGATCAGAGTCGTCGTGATGAGTAGAAAACCACCAACACACACGAATGCAGCGGAAGATTAAAGATTATCTTGCACTTATGTTCTTGTAAAAATGTCTTAGCTCGAGGTAAAAGTTAGGGTTTCATACAGGTATAGGCTCTAGCAACTATCGTTGCTAGGTTTCAAATCACAACACACAAACAGTAAGTAATAAAATAGTAAGACACACAAGATTTATAGTGGTTCGATCTAATATATTTACGCCCACACCTTAGCCGTATTGCTGAGAATTCACTAAAATGATATTGAAGTACAAGGATTCGCCGAACACCTGTAGCAGGTAGTGAACCTTCGACCTAGCCACTACAAAGCTATCCTCCGATGCTTCAATCTTCTAGTTAGCAACTTTGGGCAAGTCAAGGGCGCACCTTCGTAAAACCTATCCTTCGCTGTAATGGAGGTTTTATATTTCTCTCCGAACTTGTCTGGTTTTGGCAATAGCCCATTGGAGTCAATCTCTTTTCAGAGGTATGACTGCTGGATGCTTCCTAGGATGGAAGGTATCCCAATGATTGGATTCTTGAACTAAGTCAAGGAATCTCTTCAATGTAGTTTCAGATCTTCAAGTGGGGGACACTACGGTTGTTGAGAGCTTTGAATGCTTTAAGTCTCGTGCTCTCAACTGACTACTTTCTCACTTTTCGCTTGTCAAAGGAATCTCAATAATTGCCTTAGCGAATATAGTTCGAGTGTTTGTAAAAGTAGTAGTCGTCTCTCTGGTTTGGACTTCAACTTTTATACCTGGAGATTCAAACTTTGAATCTCTATACCCGTTAGACACAACGGCTTCTTCGTCAAAAAGGAGTTCGACTTTATTTGTCCTTTCTAGCATCTTACAGTACTTTCCGACCTACTTCGGGAAAGCTTTTGTCCATTGCTTGTACTTTTGTCAGAGCGGTAGTATTAGCGATCGTTGCTAGATATCTTCTTTGCTTAACATTTTCAGAGAATGCTGGAACAATCTGCTAAACTTTTTGATTGCTACGTTATTCTAGCAATCTGCTAACTCCTTCAGTAGATGCGTATTTCAGCATTTAGGTCTTGACTGCTGATTGCTATTACTTAGCAATCTGCTTGTATGCTTGCGAATGCTATCTCCTTTAGCATTTTGCTACCTTTTGCTTCTGACTGCTGAGTAAGACTCCTAGCAGTCTTTTCCTTAGCATATGATTGCTTAACACCTTAGCAATCAATCTACTTAGCACTTGACCACTAACATCTCTAGCAGTCATTCTTGTCTGCTGATGTCTCCAGCAGCTACCATCTGCTGAGAATTCTTCTAGCATTTTGAAGTTGCTTGAATTGATTTCTTCTTTCCATTTGCAGAATCCTTCAGCAATCTTCTCAAGCACTTCCTAATCTATTACAACTCGATATTTTTCCTAAACAGGACATTACATAAGAGTTTCTAGACTATGCTAGAATTCAGCAATGATCGACCAATCTAGTAAGACTTTGATTCAACAAAACCTTTTACAATTTTGATCTAAGGGAGGAATTCACGAATAATTCCCAACACTTAGGCAATTAGTGGAAAACATATGTACTTGATTTATCAAGAGGTTTTCAATGCATTTATTTTCGAATGTTCTGCATGTTTGTTCTTATTTAAATTCTTTATTTGTTTCAAATATGCCTATGTTTAACGTCATTAATATTCTTGCACAAAATCCTTTAACTGGTCCCAATTTCCTAGAATGGAAGCGCAATCATGATTACATCCTGATTGTAGAAGAACACATGTTCATTCTGCAAGTGGTTTGTCCTGTAGTACCTACTGTTGAGTCCTCTCAAGAGGAAGTAGACTATTACAACAAGTGGTAGAAATCTAACAATATAGTGAAGTGCTATATGATGACCACTATGTCAAAAGTCTTGCAGCAGTAGCATCAGCACCATAAGGATGAAGGGATTCGTGAACTGAATCACGAAGTCCGTTTGCCAAGGATCGTTAATTGGGATATCAAAAATAAATTGCTATGCCTATGAACAATCCTAGCATGCTCCTATATTATTATGCATAAGAAGGTTTATGCGGAATACCTGGATCGATGAACTCTGAAGAACGCGTGCGCGGAGATGCCCTTTGATCTTTCCCACGCACCAAGATTTAATTTCCTAACAGATTGAGGAAATTAATCTATAGAAAAATAAAAGATTATTTTCGAAAACAAGAGAGGAGAGAGAAGAAGAAGAATCCTCCTGATCTGATCTGTATCCCAACTCGATCTGAAAATCTGGTGAAGATTATCTATCAGATCCTTTGCCCGGTTGAGAAGCAGAATTTCCTCCTCGTTCTCAGATCTTAGTCGATCACTTACAGCTCCCA
>JAPKLW010000013.1:186080-203658 GCA_026898455.1 Plectranthus barbatus
TTTGAGCTGTTCAGGGAATGTCACCATCCTATACTGGATGTGGTTACCTAGTTCAGATACCAGACAGTCATACACAAATTGATATCACCCAAGACTGCAGATGTACAGGTTCAACTAGAACCTTCTCTACAAATCAAAGTGATATACAATATATGTACACTTCTGTATCATCATATAGGCTTAAGATTCCATCGAGTCATAGAGATCTAGATTCTTTTAATGTCAGATAAAAGAATCGATCTCGACTGAGGTCCTCATCAATGTGTTCCCCACACCAGCATACCAAGACATCCAAGATAAGATGCTTATCCGCATATGCTGCAGCCTACACCGACAGTTTATCCTGGAACTGTCTCAGCTGTGATGACTATTTATATCTCGCTAGGTCAAACGATCCATACGATCTTCCGTGTTCTTCTACACACCGTATGATCTCCCTATCGACGAGATAAGAGGATAATTGTGTTTGCGACACATGTTTGTTAATTCAGACAGGAGATGAACATACAACAATTATGATTTCAGTATATTAACCAATAAACCTTGTACATAATATACCAATCATAATGCTTTCAGTATATAAATCCATCAAAGGATGCCTGTGATATAATGAACAGTCTGGAGGCAACCTATGGGGAAACTGATAAAGCTGTCAGATTTAATCTCATTAGGGACATCGTGAGTAGAAAAATGGTTGATGGTAGAACTGTGAGAGCACATGTGGTTTCCATGACTCACCTCATGGATGAGCTAACAGTGCACGGTGGAGGTATTGATGCTGAGGCTAAGGTCGATATCATACTGAACTCTCTGCCCAAGTCCTTTGAGAGTTTCAGACTGAATGTTGTCTTGAACAAGAATGAGTATACTCTTATTGAGTTACTTAATGACTTGATGGCAGTGAAATAAGTCATGAACCCTCAAACGTTGTCTTAGCTGCTTCTGGAAATCTCTCTGCTGTATCGAAAGGTATGAAACAGAAAAGAGAGATTAAGAAGAAAGCTAGAAAGACAACTACGAAGGACATAGAAGTTGACAAGAAGGCTTGGGTTGCTATTATGAAGGACAAATGTTTCAAATATGGTAAGAAAGGACACTGGAAGAAAGATTGTCGAGCCGACAAAGCTAGACAAGGTATGACATTTACATGTATAATGGTAGCATGATTAGAGTTTGTATTTGCTCTTCTAAGAGTTGTGGACATTGGCTTGATAACCATGTTGTTGTACTTTGCAGGAGACCGTGCCGAGAAGGCTGGACAATAATGGCAAGAAAATATCAGCTGCATGGAATGCAACATATCTTAAACAGAGCCTCATGAAGATTTCTTTTTCCTTATGTTTTTTATGAATAAAAGTACTTTTGAGAGTTATATTTTCGACAATTTTTTTGCAGGACAAATGTTTATCAGCTTCGTATGGATATTTCTTTTATGATGGTCATTTATTTCTATCATTGGTAATGACGATGTTATTTGTTGTGGGGTGCTGATTAACTCTCTTTATGTCTCTAACTATCATCAAAATCATCTGCAAATGTTAGTTGTAATTTATATGATATTGATGATACTAGAAAGAGAAAGTTTACTTGTCCTGACGAGGATCTTACATATCTCTAGCACTTAAGACTGGGTCACATCAACTTTAAGCGTATTCAGCGACTTGCAGATGACGGTACATTAGACTTAGTCCAGCCTGTACCTTATTAATTTTGTGAGTCCAGCATCGAGGGAAATATGTCTTCTAGGCCTTTTAAGGCTAGTCAGTCTCGAGCAGATGATGTGTTGGAGTTGACCCATTCTGACTTATGTGGGCCCATGTCCACACAGGTTCGTGGAGGGTATGAGTACCTTGTCACTTTCATTGATGACAACTCGAGATACGAATACGTTTACCTGCTTCGCTACAAGTCTGTATGCTTTGAGAAATTCAAAGAATTCAAGGCTGAGGTAGAAACGAAGGTCGGGAAAACTATCAAGTCATTGCGATCTGACCACGGTGGCGAATACCTCGAGAACAAGTTCATTCAATATTTGTCAGATCATGGGATTACATCCCAATTGACTGCAACGGGTACTCCCAAGTAAAATGGTGTAGCAGAAAGAAGAAATATAACTCTTTTAGAAATGGTAAGATCAATGATAAGTTATGCAAGTTTACCCATTTCATTTTTGGGATACACATTGGAAACAACGGTGTTTATCTTAAACTTAGTGCCTTCTAAATTAGTTTCTAAGACGCCCCGTGAACTCTTCCTTGGATGCAAACCCAGTTTGAGAAATTTTAGAGTATGGGGTTGTCCAGCACATCTGCTAAAGAAGGAACCTGATAAGTTAGAAAGCAAGTCCAAGGTAATGTTGTTTATAGGGTACCCTAAGCAAACGAAATGTGGCTCTTTTACTGTCCTGAGAGTCAGAGAATCGTTGTTAGCACCAACGCTAGATTCTTGGAGGACGAGTATGTGAGAAACCATAAGACATGGAGTGATATAAAACTTTAAGAAATTGAAGGTGATAATGCAATTCCAAGGGAAGGGGAACGTGTAAATGTGGTTGCACCTTCGGGAGGTACAACACCACCTACACGTTCTTTAGTGCAAGGTGCAGAACCACAAGTTACTGCACCAACTACTGACACGACACCTATGCCTCGTCGCACTGGGAGAGTCATTATCCAACCGAATAGGTACATGTTCGTGGGTGATCTTCGGACTTAAAACCCAGAAGATGGACATGAAGACTCTGACCAACTAACCTATGTTGAGGTATAAAACGACAATGATGGTGAAAAATGGCGCATTGCCATGGGTTATGAGATACAATCCATAACTGCTATGGATTTATACCAGAAATCTGAGATGTCTGATGGCTTTAGGGCCATAGGGTGCAAGTGGGTGTACAAGAGGAAGAAAGGAGAAGAAGGAGAAATTACGGCTTCAAAGCCAGGTTGGTGGCAAAGGGTTATAGTCAGAAAAGGGCATTAACTATGATGAAACATTTTCACCGGTAGCCATGCTCAAATTCTTCTGGATACTTCTCGCTATAGCGGCGCATATGGACCTCAAGATTTGGCAGATAGATGTTAAAACCGCTTTTCTAAGCGATTACCTTGAAGAAGGCAGAGACATCTATATGCAGTAACCCAAGGGTTATATGCATAAAGGCGTAGAGCATCTTTTCTGGAAGCTTAAGAAGTCCTTGTACGGACTTAAGCAAGCTTCAAGGTCGTGAACTTACATTTCAACCATGTGATTAAATCCTATGGATTTTTAAAGTTCGAATACAAAATTTGTGTATACCGACCTTTTGTCAGTGGGAGTGTGGTTTTCCCTGCACTATATGTGGACGACATACTCCTATTTGGAAACTATGAGGGAGTGATGTCGGAGATTAAGAGTTGGTTATCCGAAAAGTTTTAAATGAAGGATTTGAGAGAAGCTGGGTACATCCTTGGGATTAAATTCTTATGGGATCGTAAGAAAAGGATGATAAGCTTATCCCAGGCATCCTACGTGGACACTGTGATAGCCCGTTTCAGCATGCAACTTGCCAAGAAAGGCTTACTACCTTTGAGATTTAGCATACATCTTTTTAAAGGACGGTGCCCTGAGACATAAAATGAGAAAGATGAGATGTGCCTTGTACAATACACATATGCGGTGGGTAGTCTCATGTATGCTATGTTGTGTACCAGGCCAAATATCTGTTATGCCGTTGGCATGGTAGCAAGATATCAGTCTAACCAAGGACAGACGCATGGGATTGTGGTAATGCACATCTTCAAGTACTTGAAGAGAACTAGAAATTAGTGTCTGGTTTATCAAAGTGAGGATTTGTGCCCTGTGGGTTACAAAGATTCAGATTTTCAAGGAGACCAGGATGAGAAGAAACCGACCTCAAGTTATCTGTTTACCATGGGAGGTGGAGTTGTATCTTGGAGGAGCGCAAAGCAGAAATGCATTGCTGACTCCACCATGGAGGCAGTATATGTCGCTACCTCCAAATCCTCGAAAGAAGCGGTATGACACCGGAATTACCTTTTAGTGTTGGATGTGATTCCAAGTTTGCCTAAGAGTTTCACAATTCATTGTGATAGTGCTGGTGCAGGGACAAACTCAAAAAAACCACGGACTCACAAGGCAAGCAAACACATAGAAAGAAAGTACAACATCATACAAAAGATCGTATCAAGAGGCAATGTGTAGATCAAAAAGATTGACACTTGAGACATCCTAGTTGATTCATTCATAAAGTGCTTGCCACAGAAGGCTTACGAAAGACATATTTTTGGGCTAGGTCTGAGGTGGATGCCTACCACTAACAATGGTTGATGTGATAGCTAGGTTAGATAGACACACTGTATACTCTAGATGGTGGATGTAATGTTTTGAGTATAAGTGGAAGATTGTTGGGTTTTTTATACTGAAAGCATTTATTAAATTATGTATGCATTCTATTTTATTTCCTATCTGTTAAACAAACTTACATGCGAGAAACAATGATATCCTCTTATCGCACCAATAGGGGCGATCATACGCCGTGTAGTAGATTGCAGGAGACATTATGATCACTTGACCTAGTGAGATATAAATATGATGATCACTACTGAGATAACTTGAGATTAAGTCTGTCAGTGTAGGCTGCTACAAAGTCGGAAAGAAGTGATCTATCTTGATCACTTGATACACTGGTATGTGCGGTTGCATATTCATTGGACCAAAGTGAGATGTATTCTTCTGTCTAACTTCAGAGAATGCAAGATCTCATCTCTTGATTGAATCTAAGCCCTAACGAAGGTTCAAGAGTATGCATGGGCTGACTGTTGCTTTGACTTGCCATGGTAGAGAGCCTGAGTAACGTGCCCGTATACCCGTATCTTGGGTGACAATAGTTCGTGTAGAACGATTTGACGACTGGAGTTAGGTTACCATATCCGAGTAATAGGATGGTGACATTACCTGAGGGGCTAAAAAACATTCATCATGCTAAAGTCACGCAGACTGATTTTGTTCAAGTATGAGTGGTAAGGTTTGAGTGGTACTGCTTAGGAAAACAAGAAATTAATTAATTGTTTGAAACTTGTCAGAAGCTCCAATTAATTAATGAATGTCCAGTAACCTTAATTATGGGAATTCATCAAGTAAATGCATTCCGTTCTCATAACGTGGTAATAAAGGGTCAGTATTAATTTGTGGAGAAAAAGAATTAATATTAATTAATTAATTATGTCCTAAGTTGTGGACATGTGATTTAATTAATTCATAGGCTCACTTTATTATTTGCATTTGGTCCCAGATCTGGCCTAAATAATATGCTGAAAGGAGCCCACTAGGGTTTCAACTCTAGGTCGATAACTAATAGTCACTGTTGCTCCCCGATCAGAGTGTTTATAGTTGTAGCAAAATGTTAATGATATCTTGCACTTATCTTGCTGAGGTCAAGACTTAGCAAGTATTTATCAAATGTGTTTAAGCTCGTGTATTCGTTAGTTTTACTTTAAGATATACTGCAACACTTGGTGTGTTGATTTTTAAAATAAGCAAAAGTAATGAAGTAAAAGCAGTAAATGAAAATGAGATTTATAGTGGTTCAAACAACTGTTCTACGTCCACACTTCAGTCCTCCTGACTGAAAATTCACTATGATTGATTACAAGGTCAGGCTCGATCTCTAACGTTGAGCAGCTCCTCTGCCTGGTCTTACGTTGAGCAGCTCCTCTATCAGGTCAGCGCACACCTTCAAGCACCTCATTCTTCAATCTCCACTTTGCCACTCCTTAGAGTGAGGACAAACCTCCATTCTCCTCGCACGACGACCTTGAGAGTTTTATAGTTCTTCTCTGAACCTTTCCTGTTTTGGTAATAGTCCGTGATAATCACTCTTGTAGAACAAGGTGACTGCTAGATTCTTTCTAGGATAGAAAGAATCCCAAAGGTAACCTTAGAAGAGAACTTCAAAGGTCTCGAGCTCTGGATTCAAAAGCTTATACAAAGCTACAAAGCCTCGATCAATCAAATGCTCAGATATGAGTTTGATAGTATGTGAATTGTCTAACTTCTCTGATTTCTGAACTGCCAAACTTCTTAGTTCTTCACAAAATCGTCTATTTATAGGCGAAGATTCAAACGTGCGTTTGAATCTTGTCTGTTAGACACAGGGTCTCTGCTCACCAATTGCTGTCCTTCTTTTTCTGCAAAGTGCAGAGACTCTTCAGATCTCATTTGTCTCTGATTGGCGTTCTCCTGATTTTAGCCCGTCTTTGTCAGAACGAATCTTTGAGTTTGAATCTAAAAACCTTCCTTTTTTCTATCGATTATACTTTATTTGATTCATGGGGTTTTCTTGTAAGTTTGGATCCTTCTGTTTCACGACTCCTTATTGAATTTTGATTGCTGTCATGCGTTTGCTGGCAGTTGGTAGTCTGCTGACATCTCAGCAGTCCAACTGAGATTCAACAATGTGCTTGTTTTACTCTTTCAGCATTCCGTAGAGTTCTTCCAGAATTCTTCATATGTTTGCTAGCTTCTTTAGCAATCTTCATTCTTGCTGACTCCTTCATCATTTTCTTTCCGTAGCTGGAGTCTTCAAGCAATCTCCTTTGACATGATTCTAAGTTGCTACAAATTAGATCGACTAAGCTTTGATGCACCAAAACAAAACTACATACAATTAAGATCAATGGGTTTCAATATTTCTAACAAAATTCCTAACAATTTCCCCCTCAAAATATAAATGGTATTGCTCGATTAAGAAATTTTGTTTAAGTAAATGACCTTCAAATCAACAATCAGATAGGTATAGAGCACATTCACACACAATTATAGAGCAACACGCAAGGAACACTTCACACACACTCAAACAGTCCAAGCAATTTGCTGATTACACTGATTGTGTAAGTTCAGCTATAACAATCAAATTCAGAGTAGGACAATGAGATGTTGTCATCAACCTGGGTTAGTTTCCATTAAAATTCTGATGATAGAGTATAGGAAACATACACCCAAATCATGGTTCAAAAAGTTTTACCGGAAGACTGCAAGATAGGGAAGGATTACTTCTTGGTTGTCCAGGAGTCTGAATCAACATCTTTAGCACTTGATGAGCCGATGGTTTTCTTCAATTTTCTGATAGTCTTGGTTGTAACCTTCATGAAGTTGTTGTTGGGAATTACTCTTGAAATTATTCCTAGATTTAGGTTGTAAATCTCCCTTTAGATCAAATTGTAAAGGTTTTGTTGAATCAAAGCCTTAGTTAGTTTGGTCGATCATTGCTGAAGTCTAGATAGTCTAGCAACTCATATGTAAAGTCCTGTTTAGGAAATATTTTGAGTTGTAATAAATTAGAAGTACTTGCGGAAGATTGCTGAAAGATTCAGCAATTGAACGAACACTTTGAAAATTCTGGATGCTAGGAGCGTTCTCAGCAGTCAAGAAGATTGCTAGAGAAGTCAGCTGATCACTGTAATTTCTATAGATTAATTATAGAAATAGTGGCAAATAAATTTGTAAACCCTAAGGTTATCGATCCAGGGGAATGAAGCAACGAAAAAACCTTAAGTACTAAATCATAAGTTCTCAAAATACTGGTTAGGAAAAGCAATTAAAAAGTTTTGGTTGTTTTGAAAATTGTTATACTTGCTAATGAAAATTAAACAGGAAATCAAAAGGCTTTTGGATTCAAATAAGAGAAGCACAGATTCCAGGGATATCTACCTATCAAGTATGACATGTATGAATGAATTGATTAATTCCCAATTTTAATTCCTCTTCGTAGTGAAACATCAGAAAAGTATTACGAACTTCTTTGTTGGACAATTCGTAAAGTAGATTAATTAATTACCTATCTCCGCTCGGTCTCAAGATAAATTTACTAACTCCAAAGATCTACAGATTTATTCCTACAATTAATCTCCTTCAGTTACGACAAGAAATCAAATTATATTGTGAAAATCTCTTTCAATTGAAAACTATCACAGTTACGTCTCAAGTAATCAACTAGATAATCCTAAGATGTGGCCAACAAATCAAGATTATGAATAAGCACAGATTTCACAAACTACGAAGGGAAGGGGAAAATAATTCAATCAATCAAAACATGTATACATTGATAGTTCGAAACCCTAGAATCTGAGAAAAGGTTTAGTTACACATATTCACGGTAATATTCATCATAGAAAAATACAACCTGAATTGCATAAGAACTGGAATCCGAAAATCTTCCCGCAGGAATTTGTCTTCAAACATAAAACTCTAAAAACTCTTGGAATCTCTCAAAATCTAAATTCTAGAATAAAACACGATTGGGAATGAGTGGGGTTTCTGAAAAATCGAATTTACAATGTTATATATAGAGGTGGAGGTGTATCAAATCAAATCTAGGGCTAGATATGCATTAATCTCCAAATAAGATCTGGATTAGGTTTCCCGCATGCGCGTCAACCGTGGCTATTTGGCGTCGATCGCTGGGCCTGGAGATCTTCGTCGATCGACGAGCATTGGCAGCGATCAACGCGGCCTTTGCTTCCGTCGATCTGCCCTTCCCTTCGTCGAGCACTGTGCCTCGTTTGCCGGTCTGACGGTTTTGGCCATAACTTCCTCTTCCAAATTCCGATTGACCCGATTCCAGTTGCGTTGGAGAGCAACTCAGAGCATCACCCATTGCCATGCACCAATAGCTCAAATTCCTCTTGTGGAAGAACTCTTCATTGCTACTCTTACACGTCACTGCTTCCGGAACGGTTTTCTCATGAGTTTAGGCCTAAAAACCTGCATAAACATCAAAACACACCTAAAACCACCTAATACTGACATCATGTATAAAATATATATATAAACTCAATAAAACTACATAAAATAATATAAAAATAACATAGATAAGTGAGTGAAATAACGAGCTTATTAAATCCCCCAAACTTGAACGTTTGATTGTCCTCAATCAATATGCAAGAAAGAAATCAAAAGATCAAGTGGTTAAAGTGCAATGCCTCACAAGATTCATCACAGTCAAGAACCAATAATCCACTACCCAAAAGCAATTTGAAAGAGACAGAAAATTCATCAACCGTGGAAGAACTCACATGAAGTGTATCACTCAACTCTCAAGTGTTTAAGGTAAAAATGAAAGCACTCAAAAACATGTATGAAGAAATTTCTACAATAAGCTTGCAAGTTTTCTAATATCTCCACTGCTAGAATGTGCACACAAGTCTAGAATCAAAAAGGACTTTCATTAGGTTGTAATGTAGGTTTTTGTGAAAGGTAGGGAAATATGGCCAAGTGACTAAAATCAATCAAGTTGTACTTCCTCAATCAATCCAAACCACCTTCTATTCATCATCCACCTCATCTCCTCAAATGTATCAAAAAATTCACAACCCCTCTCTTTTTCTTTTTTTTTTCTAGCTCATTTTGAATCTCTTATGCTCTTTTCGATAATTTTGTATTCTTTTCTTTTCATAGAGCTTATGAGAATTCTAATTATTTCTTTTTGAGCTTCTTTTTCACACATCTTTTCACCACTAATTTATCATATCTTATCACCAATTCACCAATCAATCCCCATACATACCACAACTCAAGACACCAGTGAGACAATACTTTTCTTAATCTCATAGACAAGGAAAGAAAAATTGTACAGGCTCAAAGTGGCTAACTAGGAAAAATTTATTGTGAAGGGACAGTGTTTAGGATATTGGGTTATCAAAGATGGCCTAAGATCATTTTCTCAACTTGTGCACACTATGCAGTCTCAACACAGAAAATAAGCAAGTTCTAGAGAAATCAAAACACACATGTGAATCTCACATCAAACGAAATAAAGGCTCAAATTTCTCACACAAGGATTCAAAAATTTTCTTCCACAGTCAATTTCAAATCAACTCAATCATCATGCAAGTATAAGTATCAAATCAGTCCTATCATGCGGTATTCTACATTCATTGGCATATAACCACAATCTCAATCAATTCAATACTCAACCCTCAATCAATTCTAATCTCACAATCTCGTTCAGGTTATCTCAAAACTCAAAAAAATTTCCCACAAAATAGCATAAAAATACGATAGTTACGAAAATTTAAAGACAGAAGCATAAAATAGAATGGTGCAAAAAATTAAAGACAGAAAACAGAATAAATAAAATATAGGACATTCCATCTCTTGTCCACATCCCCCAAACTTATTTCCAACTCGAAGAGTGGAATAAGTTTGAAAATCAGACAAAAGAGGGAACGATACCTGGTAGTTGATCTCAGACATCAACTTTTTTATCCCCCGGAGTCTTCAATCATCATCAGGGAGGTCGGGTCCAGGCAGGTTCTTTCGCGACCTCATTTCCATCTTTGTTCTTGATAACTGGCATCCCCCGTTTATTGGTGTCTTTCAATGTCCCCCCAATGGCGGACTTGTACTTCCTTAGAACTCGTAGTAATTTGTCCAACTTCCCATACCTAAGGTGTGCCGGAAGCATCGTGAGTTTCAGAACCAGCGGATCAGAGTTAGATTGCAATTTTCCCCGATTTGCGTCGGTTGACATGGGTGAAACTGCCGCAATCCCTTTTCTACGTCGTGCTGATGAAAACTCCATCTCTGTCTTCCGTCGTGCGTCGATCGACGTGAATGTAGTGTCGATCGATGAGGATCCCAATGCTGCGTCGATCGACGTGGCTCCTTCGTCGATCGACGTGGAGGTATTTCCACGTTTTCTCTTCTTTTTCTGGCTGCGTCGGCTTGATAACCGCTTCTGTTTGTTCTCTTTCCCCTGAGTTATTCCCTTGGGTGCATCCAGCTCCATCGCCAAATCCACAAGCTCATCATCCGCCTTATCCAGATCTGAAGACAAAAACAAAGAGTGTAGTAAGCGATTCTCCAGAAAGTCCGGATCAATTTTAAGAGGAGAAAAGGGAGAGGAAATCACCGGATTTGAACATTTGATCATGTGGCACTCTTCCTGGTAGCTCCCTTCATTACGCTTCTGCACTGCTTTGTATATGGGGAAGGTGACCGACTCATCATTAACTCGGAACGTCAGTTTGCCATCTCGAATGTCGATCAATGCCCCTCCGCTCTTCAGGAATGGTCTTCCTAGGATCAGAGGAATCTTTCGATCCTCCTCCATATCAAGCACCACAAAGTCGGCTGGAATAATAAAATCTTTTACCTTCACCAACACGTCTTCCACGATGCCTTTCAGGTAATTGACTGATCGATCGGCCATCTGAAGTGAGATTGTTGTGGGCTTGATGCTTCCGATCTTCAACCGCTTGAAGATTGACAACGGCATTAAGTTTATGGATGCGCCGAAATCGCAAAGGACCTTCCCAAAGGTCTCTCCTCCAATGACACAGGGGATCGTGAAGGATCCCGGGTCTTCTCTCTTCAGCGACATCTTCTTCTGAATAATCGCGCTGCATTCTTCGAACAAGTTGACCCTCTCGTGCTCCATGAAGGGTCTTTTCTGAGAGACCATGTCCTTCAGAAACTTGATGTACCCGGGCATCTCACGCAATGCTTCTACCAGCGGAATGTTGATTTGCACCTTCTTCATGTTCTCCAAGAAGCGTGCATACCTCTCGTTCATCTTTGCTTTAGCAAAACGCTGCGGGAACGGCAGGGGAGGCTTATACATAGGTAGCTCAACAGGAGTGGATGTCGATCGATGTGAGGTCTCGTCGATCGACGTGGCCTTTGGATTGGCGTCGATCGACGACAATCCTCCATCGATCGACGGCAATCCTCCGTCGATCGACGGGGCTGCGTCAGCGACAACTTCTTTTTCTTTCTCGGCTTCTCCTTCATCTCGGGTGTCTATCCCTGCTTGCTTTGGCCCTTCATAGGATTTTCCCCCTCTTAGAGTGATGGCATTCACTTGGTTCCTCTGATTCTGGTTCTTGGGGTTCATCTGAGTGTTGCTAGGCGATTGCCCGGGTTTGTGCTGGGCTTCGAGGGCTTTGGTAATCTGAATGACCTGAGTCTCTATGATCTGTACGTGTTTCTTGACTCGGTCCACCTTGGTATCCACGGCTGCAATTTCTTGCTTCAACTTGGCTACAGTATCAGTAGAGCCTTCTATGAACTTGGCCAAAATCTCCTCGAGATTTGGCTTCTTCTTCTCCACTATTTCTCCATCTTGCACTGCAAACCCAGGTGGTGGTTGCTCAGCTGCTTGGGGGTTTGCGTAGGAAAATCCAGGATGGTTCCTCACGTGATTGAAAGTGTAGGGCTGGTTGTGCTGCTGATATCCTCCACGATAGTTGTCTTGATAACCGCCCCTTTGAATGAAATTTATAGCGGGACATTCCCCCTCAGACGGAGCTTGCACTGGCGCTACTGCAGCAACTGTTTTTTCCTGCTTCAGTGCAGCGAAATCTTCTCTTAACTTTTTCAGCTCGGCTGCCAAGTCAGGTTGTTCGGCAACTTTCTCCACCACTTTCTCCTTCTCGATCGCCATCACAGGCCGAGTTCGACTTGAGGACCACCGTTGAGTGTTGTTGGCCATCTTTTGGAAGAATTCCATGGCCTTCTTTCCGCTTTTCGTCATGATGGTGTCTCCCAGTGTGGTGTCCACCAACTTGACGGTTTTCTCATTCAGTCCTTCGTAAAAAGCTTCTGCCTGTTCTCCTGGCAGAAAACCATGTCCGGGGCATGATCTCAGCAGCTCTTTGAATCGATCCCACGTCTCACTGAAGCTTTCATCAGGTCTTTGAGCGAACTTGATGATTTCTTTCCTTCTCCGCCTGATGACATTCGGAGGGAAGAAGTTCTCCAAAAACTCATTCCTCAATTCGGTCCACGTGCCTATGCTTCCTTTGTCCAGTGCGGTGAACCATGACTGTGCCTTATCCCTCAGAGAGAATGCGAACAGACGCATTCGGATGGCACTCTTGCTGACTCCTCCGATCTTGACAGTGTTGCAGAGCATAAGGAACTTATCCAAATGCGCATAGGGGTCCTCAGTAGCCCTTCCTCCGAATTGATTTTGTTGCACCATCTGCACCAATCCGGTCTTCAGCTCAAAATTGTTGGCATTGATGCCAATCCTGAAGTCTGTCTCCCTGAACCAAAGTTTATACCGGTTCTGCATGGCTTCCTCTTCTTCCTCATTGTTAGATTCCTCTGGAGGATCCTGATTGTCGTCCTCTTCATCGTCGGGCTTGTCCTCAAACAGTGGGTTATGTCGAAGATCCCTTCCATTCGGATTATTCCTCTTGAGGTCTCTTTCCAAATGGTATTGTTGGATTTGTGCCCTCATAGCTTGGACTTCTTGGAGAAGCACAGCCTGCTCCTCTGCAGTTAGCACTGGTGGAGGCGGTGGTACGTTATCTTCCATTGTGTGATTATTTGAGCTTTCCTGAGCACGCTTATTCCTACGGATCTTTCTGCAAGTGGCTTCAATGTCCGGGTAGTAATACAGCGGGTCCTTTCCTCTGGCTCTTGTACTCATGCACTACCTGTACAGCAAAAGGAGGTAGTGAAGTAAGACTGAAAATAAAAACGAAACGAACTGAAATAAACAACTGAAATTCTGAAGAAAAAAAAAAACAAAGCGTCGATCGATGAGGCAAGGCGTCGATCGACGAAAGGAAAATGACTTCGTCGATCAACGCGAAATAGCGTCGATCGACGAGAATTACAAAAATACGAGAAATTAAAAGAAAATACAAAAATTACAGCCTAAATCAGTATTTCAATCACAGACTTAATAGTAAGATTAATTCTGTTCACTCCCCGGAAACGGCGCCAATTTGATCACTGTAATTTCTACAGATTAATTATAAAAATAGTGGCAAATAAATTTGTAAACCCTAAGGTTATCGATCCAGGGGAATGAAGCAACGAAAAAACCTTAAGTACTAAATCATAAGTTCTCAAAATACTGGTTAGGAAAAGCAATTAAAAAGTTTTGGTTGTTTTGAAAATTGTAATACTTGCTAATGAAAATTAAACAGGAAATTAAAAGGCTTTTGGATTCAAATAAGAGAAGCACAGATTCCAGGGATATCTACCTATCAAGTATGACATGAATGAATGAATTGATTAATTCCCAATTTTAATTCCTCTTCGTAGTAAAACATCAGAAAAGTATTACGAACTTCTTTGTTGGACAATTCGTAAAGTAGATTAATTAATTACCTATCTCCGCTCGGTCTCAAGATAAATTAACTAACTCCAAAGATCTACAGATTTATTCCTACAATTAATCTCCTTAAGTTACGATAAGAAATCAAATTATATTGTGAAAAACTCTTTCGATTGAAAACTATCACAGTTATGTTTCAAGTAATCAACTAGATAATCCTAAGATGTGGCCAACAAATCAAGATTATGAATAAGCACAGATTTCACAAACTACGAAGGGAAGGGGAAAATAATTCAATCAATCAAAACATGTATACATTGATAGTTCGAAACCCTAGAATCTGAGAAAAGGTTTAGTTACACATATTCACGGTAATATTCATCATAGAAAAATACAACCTGAATTGCATAAGAACTGGAATCCGGAAATCTTCCCGCAGGAATTTGTCTTCAAACATAAAACTCTAAAAACTCTTGGAATCTCTCAAAATCTAAAATCTAGAATAAAACACGATTGGGAATGAGTGGGGGTTCTGAAAAATCGAATTTACAAAGTTATATATAGAGGTGGAGGTGTATCAAATCAAATCTAGGGCTAGATATGCATTAATCTTCAAATAAGATCTGGATTAGGTTTCCCGCATGCGCGTCGACCGTGGCTATTTGGCGTCGATCGCTGGGCCTGGAGATCTTCGTCGATCGACGAGCATTGGCAGCGATCAACGTGGCCTTTGCTTCCGTCGATCTGCCCTTCCCTTCATCGAGCACTGTGCCTCGTCTGCGCGGTCTCACGGTTTTGGCCATAACTTCCTCTTCCGAACTCCGATTGACCCGATTCCAGTTGCGTTGGAGAGCCAACTCAGAGCATCACCCATTGCCATGCACCAATAGCTCGAATTCCTCTTGTGGAAGAACTCTTCATTGCTACTCTTACACGTCACTGCTTCCGGAACGGTTTTCTCATGAGTTTAGGCCTAAAAACGTGCATAAACATCAAAACACACCTAAAACCACCTAATACTGACATCATGCATAAAATATATATATAAACTCAATAAAACTACATAAAATAATATAAAAATAACATAGATAAGTGAGTGAAATAACGAGCTTATCATCAGCAGACATAAATGACTGCTAAGGAGGTAGCAGTCAAGTGCTAAGAAGAATGACTGCTAAGTGATTAGTAGTAATATGCTGAGAAGAAATGATTGCTAGGTGTGCTTACTTAGCAGTGGGAAGAAAAGAGATAGCAAAATGTTGAAAGAGTCATCATTCGCTAATACTCAGGAGATTGCTAGAAGTAATAGCAATAAGGAATCAAGACACAAGTGCTGAATACGCAACTGCTGAGGAGTCAGCTGTTGGATACAAAGCAGACTGCTAGAAGAGCACATCAGTCAAAAGGTCGAAGTACTTAGCAGATTGTTCCCAGCATTCTCCGAGAGAATTCTAAGCAATGAAATATTCAACAACTCTTGCTAAGACTACGGTTCTGACAAAAGGTACAACCAAGGACAAATAGCCTTCCCGAAGTGGGTAAAAAGACACTGTACCACGATGGAAAGGACGAAAAAGCAAGTAGCTCTTTCGGACAAAGGAGACATTGTGTCTAACGGGTCTGGAGATATAAAAGAGAAGTCCAAAAACAGAGAGAACTACTACTACTACTCATACAATTCATGAAATACAAGTATTGTGAGAAAGCGAACAAAAAAGCAAAAGAGTAGTCGGTTGAGAGCACATTAAAGAGACAAGAAAAATCTCAAAGCTCTCAATAGCAAGTGTCAAATATTGAATATCTGACACTGCATTCAAGAGAATTCCTTGATTTTATTCAAGGATCAATCATTGGGATAACATCCATCCTAGGAAGCATCCAGTAGTCACATCTCTGAAAAGATATTGAATACGATGGGATGTTGCCAAAACCCCCAGGAGGGTTCAGGAAGGAACTACAAAGCTTCCATTGCAGCAAGGTTAAGTTTTACGAAGATGCGCCCTTGACTTAGCCGTAGCTGCCGAAAGATCCAAGTAACGGAGGATAGCTTTGTAGTGACTGGCTCGAAAGCTCACCACCTGCTACAAGTGACCGGCGATTCCTTGTACTTGAATATATCTTTTTAGTGAATTCTCAGTGTTCGAGTGAGGAGTGGACGTAGATCTTTGAGGATCGAACCACTATAAACCTTGTGTCTTTCGTTACTGTTTTATTGTTTCTGGTTGTTGATTTAAAACCTATCAACCTCAAGGTTCTAGAGTATCTTTGAAACAATCTTAACACCTACCTTGAGCTAAATATTTTTTAGAAGAAACTAAGTGCAAGATACTTAAACTTCCTGGAATGGAAATGCAATCTCGAATACATCCTGATTGCAGAAGAACATATGTTCGTTCTGCAAGTACTTCGTCCCGAAGTGCCAACTGCTGAATCCACTCAAATGGATATAGACTTTTATAACAAGTGGGAGAAATCGAACAATGTAGTCAAGTGCTACATGATGACCACTATGTCGAAAGTCTTACAGCAGCAGCATCAGCACCATAGGGACGCCTATGACATCATGGCGAGTCTGGAGGCGACCTATGGGGAAACTGATAGAGCCGTCAGGTTCAATCTCACGAGGGAAATCGTGAGTAAGAAAATAACTGATGGCACCTCAGTGAGAGAGCACGTAGTTATCATGACTCACCTCATGGACGAGCTAACTGTGCATGGTGGAGGTATCGATGCTGAGGCTAAGGTCGATATCATACTGAACTCTCTACCCAAGTCCTTTGAGAGTTTTAGGCTGAATGTTGTCATTAACAAGAAAGAGTATACTCTTAACGAGTTGCTCAATGACTTGATGGCAGCAGAATCAGTCATGAACCCTCATAAGGTTGCCTTGGCCACTTCTGGTAATCTCTCTGTTGTACCGAAAAGTATGAAGCAGAAGAAGGGGATTAAGAAGTGGGCTAAGAAGGCACCCGTAAAGGATGGTGGGGCTGTGAAAAAGCCTAAAGTGGCGAATGATAGGGACAGGTGCTTCAGGTGTGGTAAGAAAGGACATTGGAGGAAAGATTGTCAAGCCAACAAAGCTAGACAAGGTATGCCATTTGTATGTATAACTGTAAGGATGATTAGATTCCGTTGTTGCTCTTCTAGAGCTGTAAGCACTGACTTGTTGAACATGTTGTTGCACTTTGCAGGGGACCGTGCGGACAAGGCTGGTGAGTGATGGCAAGAAGATACCAAACTGGATGATGGCAACGTTTTATGACGAAGCTTCATGAAGTTTTCTTTTCTTTATATTTTGATAAACTAAGTACGTTTAAGAGTTTTGTATTGTGGGTCGTGGTTTATCGGCAGGACAAAATTTATCAACTTTTCATGGATATTTGTTATTTATGATTTCAGTCATTGGTGATAACTGTTGGGATTATATACTGAAAGCATATATGATTAAGTGTTTCGAACACTGGTCTTCATATATGTTGCCGCAACAATGCTCGCTGTCTGATG
>JAPKLW010000013.1:204058-216512 GCA_026898455.1 Plectranthus barbatus
TGTTATGTATTGATGGGATCAACAGTGGGATGTGCCATTCACATTGACATACGAATGAGCCAGATCCCTAACATACTTTCTATGATCTTAAACCTAACTGAAGGATAAGGGGCACACACAGATTGACCACACTTTAATTTACTAGAGTGGCGAGTCTTACATGTACTCTAATACTTGTATTTTGGGTGTTGGCAATTTGTGTGTGGCCTGCTTAGTCTGGACGTTTTGGTAAGCATATCCGTTTTAGGATGGTGACATTCCCTGAGGAGCTCACAAGGTTCATTATGCTAAACCCTGCAGGTTGAATTATTTAATTCAGGCATAAGTGAAAAGGAGTGAGTGGTGTAACTCAGGAAATAAGAGATTAATTAATTGTGGCTAATTGTCATAGGCCAAATTAATTAATGAATGTCTAAAACCTTAAATATGTTAGTTTGGTGCAACCCGTTCCTAATAACGTGGTAATAAATGGGCGAGTCAGCATTGTTACCGTGGTGAAGGTTGAAACAATGTTTTATTAATTAATTATGTTCTGGGTTGAACAAGGAAGGATTAATTAATAAAGAGGGCCCACTTTATTATTTGCATCTGATCCCTGGTCTGGCCCATAAACTGCTCAGAGCCCATTAGGGTTAGGGTTTCTCAAAACCCTAACACTATATATAGGCCTTCTCTCTATCAGATCAAAGTAGTAAACAAGTGTTGTTGAAAACTAGGTTTTTCAGTAAAAATACAGAGAGAGGGCGGCGGCCATCCGGAAGGGAGAAACTGATTGATTTCTCCAGATCTCGGATTCAACTTGGTAGATAATCCTCACCAGATTTCCAAGGAGCAAGGGAACAGATCAGAAGATCAGATCTGTAGGAACAACCGCCCACGCCGGCGTCCAAGATCAAGATCCAGATACAGATCCCGATCTATTTCATCGTTGTTATTCTCCGATCTGTCCTGTAGATCAAACGGTGAAATCAGGTATTCTCTAGATCCATCCTCTGCAATTAATTTTGTAGGAGCATGCATAGGATTCGCATGGTTTATTTAATTGAAATTTATTCCTGGTATCCTAAGAACGATCCTTGGCAAGAAATTCATAATGGCAACTCGTGTTGTCCATCGTAGACTCAAACCCTACAATTGGTATCAGAGCCAGGTTCATATTCTTAGGCTCTATCTTGGATAAATTGAAATTAAATGAATATGTATGTTCATGGATGGATTTAAATTGTCGTGGATGTTTTTGTTTTCGTGGCCTTCTCGTTTTGGATCTGTTTTTCACCACGAGAAAATCCGTGGTTAGATTTGATAGGAAATCATGTAATAGATCTAGATCTATTTTATTTTGTATTTTCTTTATTTTTCAAATCTGTAAAAATCTGAGAACCGGAAAGAAGAACGAGAATCGAAGAACGAATAACGAAGGAAGACAACATGTGGTTAGGGTTCAGCCTTTTGACCACCACAGCCGCCGGCGGCGACGACTACAGCGGCTGTGGGTGGTGGCGGCGCGGCGGAACCTTTGTTCCGTCGCGTGGCTAGGCCGCACCCATTTTCTTCACGCTGCTGCACGTTGCCGGCGAGTTCCCAGGTTCAGGCGAACCAGCAGCAAGTGCGCAGAGGTCCGGCGAGGCGTGCATTGCAACCTGGACGCGACGGCGGCTGTGACAAACGCAACGCAAGCGGGTGGCGGCGGCGGGGGCTCCTCCTCGTGGCTGGGCCGCGCCTGCCTCACTCCCTCGTTGCAGCGACGGGCTGCTGGGGTCGCATCTCCGACAAGGGAAGGAGCAGACGGCGATGGCGGTGTTTGTGCGCAGAGGCAGGGGGTGGTTGGTTCGCGTAGCCGGCGGTGGCGTGCCGGGCAGGGCCGCGCAACCCCTGCGCGCGGCGGCTCCCTCACGTGCGAAAGCTGCTACTGCGTCGGGTACCGCACACGCCGGAGATGGCGATGTGGGTGGCTGGCGATGGCGTCGGGACGAGGGTGGGCTGCTGGCACGACCGACGACATTCGTCGGGGCTGAACCGACAGCGGCGGGGCCGGAAAGGCGGCTGCAAGGTTGCTGGCGGCTAGGGTTTGCAAACCCTAGAGTTTTGCTTGCCCGGGCCGTGGCTCGGGCCCGTCAGCCTGGAGGCGGCCCGCTGTCCTGAAATTAGGGTTCGGCACTCCCTTTTGGGCCTGAAACCCTAATTTGAAGCCCAATTGCTGTTTATGCAAGTCCAGATCAGATTTCAAGTCAGACGGAGGCCCAGTTTGAAGATCTGTATTGGAATTAAATCTTGTAATAGTTAGTTTTAATTTATTTCAGTTGTAATCGCATCTGAGGGGCCACGAGAATTTATTTGTTTATTTATTTATTCTCGTATTGATGTGATTTATTATGTGCGCACTAGTAAATAATAGGAAAGCATGATTACTTGCTTTAATTATTTACTTTTATAAGCATGTTGCAATTTAATTTTCAAGCATGCTTTATGTGATTTATTTTATGTTTTAAATTATGTCTGTAAATTCCGGGATCATATTAATTTATGATGGAATTTTGGGTTGACATAATTTATGGCAACATAAAATAATGTGTGCGCATGAAACCTTTAGAATTAAAAATACTAAGCTGGATTTTGGTTCTTTTCTAACCAAGATCATTAGACCTCCACAAATACGACTTCTCATTAGAAGTGGGGCGTCTCGAAGCGTAAACGTCTACTCAAGTAGCTTGCGTTAGAGGTCCCTCACCAGTTCTAGTGCGATGAGGTTTCTAAATAAAACATTAAGTTTAAGATGAGAAGCGGGAGCCTCTGAGCAAACGTCTACTCAAGTAGCTTGCATTGAGACAACTTTCACAGATCTAAGATTAAACTAAATGAGATAACAAAGGATGGGAGGGGCATGCGGCATGGGTCCAGTACGTATGCTAAATCGCCCTAAACATCTGGAGTTAGGCTTGTGGTTATTCTGTCTTAGATGTTGCCTGGAGCACAACTCATGAATGAGATCCCTGCCCCGGATAGGTAACATGGTCTTGAGATCTCCAATATTAATTTCTTTTGCTTAAGATACCTGGCATGTTAATAAATTAAAGGACCTATTTTGGTCTGGTTGAGCGTTTTCCGTAAACGTCTACTCAAGTAGCTTGCGGTGAATTAGCTTGGGCAATTGGAGGAAGCAAATTGCATTGTTTTATCTAAAGGTTCTATGCATATTTGTTTCAATTGTTCGTAGTATATGCTTACTTTAATTCGCTTATTTGTTTCCAGATATGTCTATGAACAATGTCATTAATATCCTCGCTCAAAATTCTCTCAATGGTCCGAATTTCCTTGAATGGAAACGTAATTTGGATTATATCCTAGTTGCGGAAGAACACAAGTTTGTCCTTACTGATCCTTGTCCGCCAGTCCCAGCTGCTGATGCTACTGCCGAGCAGCGGCAGTATTACAATAAGTGGATCAAGTCTAACAATGTAGTGAAATGCTACATGTTGACCACTATGAGTAAGGTACTGCAGCTGCAGCATCAGCATTATGATAAGGCCTGTGAAATTACGGATAATCTAACAGCGACTTATGGGGAGACGGACAGAACTGTCAGATTCAATCTCATGAAGGAGATTGTGAGTAAGAAAATGTCTGAGGGTAGTTCAATGAGAGAGCACGTGGTTGCCATGACTCACCTCATGGATGAACTAATGTTGCATGGTGGTGGTATCGACGCGGAAGCCCAAGTTGATATCATACTAAACTCTCTTCCCAAGTCCTTTGAAAACTTCAGGTTGAATGTTGTGATGAACAAGAAGGAGTATACTCTTAATGAGTTACTCAGTGACTTGATGGCAGCACAGTCCCTGATGGAACCCGAGAAAGAAGTTTTGGTCTCTTTCGATAGCCGGTCTGCTGCTCCTAATCGAGCAAAGACTAAAAGAATGGCTAGGAATAAGAACAAGAAAACCGCTAGTGGGAACAATGGAGTTTATGCTCCAAAGAAAAAGGCTGGGAAAGTTAAAGGAAAGGGCTAGTGTTACCGCTGTGGCAAGCTAGGACACTGGAAAGCAAATTGTCCAGGTGTTAACACCAATGGACGAGGTACGTCATCATTTACATGTTTAGTATAAGTTTTCTACTCCTTGAGAGTAGTGGTTACTGTGAGTACTAATCATGTTTTGGCTGCGTTGTGCAGAGAATCAAGCTGGTGATAATGCTTGAGGATGACGGGATTACCAACTCCAAGGAAGATGCTAGAGATCGTTCTCAAGCTGTTGGAGTTTCTTGCTTCAAGTTTATGTTTAAACTTTGTTTTAGATCAAGTTTCGGAAGAGATATTGGTTTTGTTTGATAAACAATTTTTCATCTATTATGGATTATCAGTTATTCAGATAGATCATTTTTCTATCATGCATGAATAACAATATTTTCTATTATAGATGATTGTCTCTTCATTACTTGATTACATAAACTGTCAGTGTTCTAAGGTATAATTTAAAGAATCTCTATAGAGATAGGTTACATCAGTCTAAGTAGTTTTAAGTAATTCATGGAATTATGGATTCAATCCAGGTATTCCTAAGAATGGTACTTATGACAACTACTTGGAGGTATAAGATGGTGACCAGGACTTTTAATAGGCGATTGTATCTCTATAGGTTATTTCGTGTTGCTCTGGTTTGTGGTTTGAGTCTACTTCTGCAGTTGCCTTAACAGGCATCGATGCTGTAATCATTTAAGATTTGGATATGTTTATCTAGTTCACTACAAGTCTTAGTCTCTTGCTTTAATCAAGAGCGTTCAAGACTAAGGTAGAGAATAAGTTAAACAAGACCGTAAAATCATTATGGTTCATTCATAATGGTGTATCTTAAGTGATGTGCTTTTACAGTATCTGCAGAGCAAAGGGATTGCATCCCAGTTAACCACACTTATTATTCCTCTGTTGGGATGGTGTAGGTAAAACGAAATAAGACTCTTTAAAGTTTATAAGTTATACCAGTTGTTGCCAAATTTTTTTTTTTGGGAAGAGCGCCAAAAGCAGTTGTGTATTTGCTTAAGCTAGTGTCTTCTAAATCAGTTCTAGATACCCTAGCAGACCTTGACTCTGTCAAAAGGGCAATGATGGGTAATTCGGCTGTTAAGCTGATATAGGAAACTGATTGGTTAGAAGAAGGGTTTAAGATAGTACTGTTTTGTGGGCTATTCCAAGTAAACGAAAAAGATGGTAGTTTTATGTATCCTAGTTACAAGCAAGTTGTATAGGATGAAACCATGAATCCAAATGTGAGATTGTTTTCTAACCTTTTAGAAAAGACAATTCAAATCCATCTGGAATTACCCCGTGGCATATTGAGCATACCTTGAAAGGTATGGTACCAATTGCACGGTCACCCGTGTAAGGTGATAAACCACAAATTAATGCACCATTAACTGACAACATAAGAGGAGCATCGTTGCAGTGGGAGGTTGCCTTAACAGGCTTAATGGTACTGGTTCATGGAAACAGTCTCTCGACTTGTTCCCAGCTTAACGAACAACATCGTACTTATCCCTTAAAGCGCAACGAAGCTGTTAAGATAAACGATGCAGTTTAATGACGTCAAGTCATGGATTCATAAGTGAATCAGTAAAGGTTATGGTTGTGTATCAGGATCAGTGATTGCTAGATAGCTTACCAGCTATAGGCAACTGATTGATATACAAGTAAAATGCTCAAATGGTAATCTAGTATATTCGATGTCTAGGTTAGTGAGCAAAGGTATGTTTCACAACAAGACCTTTTCACTGGTTGCAACTATTAAACCCATTCGAATTCTTTTAACCATAACAGCGCATATGTATCTAAATATCTGGAAGATAGATGAAGTCATCCGTATTTTATAAACGGTTACCTTGATAAAAGGTGACGACATCTGTATGTGACAACCAGATAAGTTATGTGCAGCATCATGTCTCGAAGCCAAGGTAGTTCAAGTATGAACTTAAACGAGCTTCAAGGTCATGTAACAGACATTTCGATATTGTCTATCGAGAATGAGAGTTACATGTACCAGTTATGTGTCAGCGGAAGCGTGGTTTTCCTTGCACATTATGCAGATAGTATTTTCACATTCGGAAACGGTGTGGGGATATCGTCAGGCATAAAGGATGGTTATCCGAACAGTTTCAGAAGTAGGACTTATGAGATTCTGGAACATCTTTTGAATTAAAGTCTTGTGTTGACACAAGAAAAGGATGTTCAGGTATCTCAAGTCGCTTAAATTGATTCTGTGGTGAGTCGTTCATAGCAAGAAAGATTGTTGTCTTTCTATATTGCAGATGAACGAGCTCAGATATCTGTAATGCGATAAGCATGTTAGACAGACATCAATTCAACTCTAGATAGGCACATTGGTTTACTAATGTGCTATGTGAGTTGAATGGCATCGGATATCCAGGAGGATCATAAGGAAAGGAAATCGACCTCTAACTATATGTTGGCCTTGGAGGAGGAGTTATAGGAATCTAACACAGAAATGTGTTGGGGATTCCAGTATGAAGGCTGAGTTTTTGTCAGCTTCATTAGCTTCGCAAGAAGCAGTATAGCTCCGATGTCATCCTCTAGAGGTGTGTGTTCTGAGTTTGCCTAATTAAATCACAAGGATTTGTGATTATGTTAGTGCAATGACAAACTCAAGAGAACCCAAGACTCACAAGGTGGTGAAACACATAGGATGTTCACATCATACGAGAAATCGTGACAAGAGGTGACGTGTATGCAATGGGAGTGATTGACGATATAGACACACTTAATACTTTGGTAAAGCAATGGTATTATGCTTTAAGTATAAGTGGGAGATTGTTGGGATTATATACTGAAAGCATATATGATTAAGTGTTTCGTACACTGGTCTTCATATATGTTGCCGCAACAATGCTCGCTGTCTGATGGAACAAACATACAACGAACTATAATATCCTATTATCTCGCCTATAGGGATGATCATATGGTGTGTAGGAGATCACAGAGGATCATATGAATCGTTTGACCTAGCGAGGTATAAACAGTATCACAGCTGAGACGGTCCCTGGATAGGTTGTCGGTCTAAGCTGCGGCAAATCGGTTCATAAGTGGGCTTATCCTAGCTACTTGATGTGTCGGTACATTGTTATGTATTGATGGGATCAACAGTGGGATGTGCCATTCACATTGACATACGAATGAGCCAGATCCCTAACATACTTCCTATGATCTTAAACCTAACTGAAGGATAAGGGGCACACACAGATTGACCACACTTTAATTTACTAGAGTGGCGAGTCTTACATGTACTCTAATACTTGTATTTTGGGTGTTGGCAATTTGTGTGTGGCCTGCTTAGTCTGGACGTTTTGGTAAGCATATCCATTTTAGGATGGTGACATTCCCTGAGGAGCTCACAAGGTTCATTATGTTAAACCCTGCAGGTTGAATTATTTAATTCAGGCATAAGTGAAAAGGAGTGAGTGGTGTAACTCAGGAAATAAGAGATTAATTAATTGTGGCTAATTGTCATAGGCCAAATTAATTAATGAATGTCTAAAACTTTAAATATGTTAGTGTGGTGCAACCCGTTCCTAATAACGTGGTAATAAATGAGCGAGTCAGCATTGTTACCGTGGTGAAGGTTGAAACAATGTTTTATTAATTAATTATGTTCTGGGTTGAACAAGGAAGGATTAATTAATAAAGAGGGCCCACTTTATTATTTGCATCTGATCCCTGGTCTGGCCCATAAACTGCTCAGAGCCCATTAGGGTTAGGGTTTCTCAAAACCCTAACACTATATATAGGCCTTCTCTCTATCAGATCAAAGTAGTAAACAAGTGTTGTTGAAAACTAGGTTTTTCAGTAAAAATACAGAGAGAGGGCGGCGGCCATCCGGAAGGGAGAAACTGATTGATTTCTCCAGATCTCGGATTCAACTTGGTAGATAATCCTCACCAGATTTCCAAGGAGCAAGGGAACAGATCAGAAGATCAGATCTGTAGGAACAACCATCCACGCCGGCGTCCAAGATCAAGATCCAGATACAGATCCCGATCTAATTCATCGTTGTTATTCTCCGATCTGTCCTGTAGATCAAACGGTGAAATCAGGTATTCTCTAGATCCATCCTCTGCAATTAATTTTGTTGGAGCATGCATAGGATTCGCATGGTTTATTTAATTGAAATTTATTCCTGGTATCCTAAGAATGATCCTTGGCAAGAAATTCGTAATGGCAACTCGTGTTGTCCATCGTAGACTCAAACCCTACAATAATAATGTTATCCATTATAGGATGTTGATTTACACTCTTTATGTTACTTCGATCAAGCATGTCCGCAAGTATTGCATGTAATTCATCTGCAATTGATAATCCTAGAAAGAGAAAACTTACTTCTTCTGATGAGGATCTTACATATCTCTGGCACTTGAGACTGGGTCACATCAGCTTGAAGCAGATTCAGCGACTTGCAGATGATGGTACATTGGACTTGGTCCGGGCTGTACCTTATCAAGTCTGCGAATCCTGCATCGAGGGCAAGATGTCAACTAGGCCTTTTAAGGCTAATCAGTCTCGAGCAGAGGAAGTGTTGGAATTGATCCATTCTAACTTATATGGACCGATGTCCACACAGGCTCGTGGAGGGTACGAGTACTTCGTCACTTTCATTGACAACTACTCAAGGTATGGATACGTTTATCTGCTTCGCTACAAGTCTGAATGCTTTGAGAAATTCAAAGAGTTCAACGCTCAAGTAGAAAAGAAGGTCGGGAAAACTATCAAGTCACTGCGATCTGACCGCGGTGGCGAATACCTCGGTAACGAGTTCCTACAATATTTGTCAGATCATGGGATTACATCCCAGTGGACTGCACCGAGTACTCCCCAGCAAAACGGTGTAGCTGAAAGAAGAAATAGGACTCTTCTAGAGATGGTAAGATCAATGATGAGTTATGAAAACTTACCAATTTTGTTTGGGGCTACGCATTGGAAACAACAGCTTACTTGTTAAATGTGATGCCTTCTAAATCAGCTCCTAAGACGCCTTCTGATCACTTCCTTGGTCGCAAACCAAGTTTGTGCAAGTTTAGAGTATGGGGTTGTCCGGCACACGTACTATCGAAGGAACCTGATAAATTAGAAAGCTGGTCAAAAGTAATGTTGTTCATAGGGTATCCCAAGCAAATGAAAGGTGGTTACTTATACTGTCCTGGAAGTCAGAGAGTCGTTGTTAGCACCAACGCTAGATTCTTGGAGGACAAGTATGTGAGTAATCACAAGTCAAGGAGTGATATCGTTCTTCAAGAAATTGAAAACGATAATGCGATTCCAAGGGAAGGGGAACGTGTATATGTGGGTGCACCTGTGAGAGGTTCAGCACCACAGACATGTTCTTCAGTGCAAGGTGCAGAACCACAAGTTACTGCACCTACTACTGACACGGCACCGATGCCTCGTCGTAGTGGGAGAGTTATTTTCCAGCCAAAAAGGTACATGTTCGTGGGTGAGTCTTCGGACTTGAGCCCAAAAGACGGACATGAGGACTCTGACCCACTGACTTACGAAGAGGCAGTGCAGGACAAGGATGTTGAAAAATGGCGTGTCGCCATGGATTCCTAAATTGAATCCATAACTGCTATGGATGTATACCATAAAACTGATTTGCCGGATGGCTTTAGGGCTATAGGGTGCGAATGGGTATACAAGAGAAAGAAAGGGGCTGATGGAAAGGTTACGGCTTTTAAGGCCAGGCTGGTGGCGAAGGGTTATAGTCAGAAAGAGGGCATTGACTATGAGGAAACCTTTTCACCCGTAGCCATGCTCAAATCCATCTGGATACTCCTTGTCATAGCTGCGCATATGGACCTCGAGATCTGGCAGATGGATGTTAAAACCACTTTTCTAAACGGTTACCTTGAAAAACGTATGGAAATCTATATGCAGCAGCCCGAGGGTCACATACGCAAGGGCTAAGAACATCTTGTCTGGAAGCTTAGGAAGTCCTTATATGGACTTAAGCAAGCTTCGAGGTCGTGGAACATACGTTTCAATGATGTGATTAAATCATATGGATTTGCACAGTTGGAAAACGAAAGTTGTGTTTACCGACTTTGTGTCAGTGGGAGCGTGGTTTTCCTTGCACTATAAGTTGATGACATATTCCTATTTGGAGACAACAAGGGAGTGATGTCGGAAATTAAGGGTTGGTTATCCGAACAGTTCCAAATGAAGGATTTGGGAGAAGCTGGCTACATTCTTGGAATTAAGGTCTTACGAGACCGTAAGAGAAGAATGTTAAGCTTATCCCAGGCATCCTATGTGGATACTTTGATAGCCCGGTTCAGCATGCAACTCGCCAAGAAAGGTTTGCTACCTTTCAGACATGGCGTTCATCTTTCTAGTGGGCAGTGTCCTGAGACACAGCGGGAGAAAGATGAGATGAGTCTTGTACCATACGCTTCGGCAGTGGGTAGCCTCATGTATGCGATGCTGTGTACCAGGCTAGATATCTATTATGCCGTTGGCATGGTAGCAAGATATCAGTCTAACCCTGGACAGGCGCATTGGACTGCGGTAAAGCACATCCTCAAGTATTTGAAAAGAACTAGAAATTACTGCCTAGTTTATCAAAGTGAGGAATTGTGCCCTGTGGGTTAAACAGACTCGGATCTCCAAGGGGACCAGGATGAGAAGAAATCGACCTCGGGATATGTGTTTACCCTGGGAGGTGGAGCTGTATCTTGGAGGAGCTCAAAGCAGAAATGCATTGCTGACTCCACCATGAAGGCGGAATATGTCGCCGCCTCCGAAGCCTCGAAAGAGGGGGTATTGCTCAGGAACTACCTTTTAGAGTTGGGCGTGACTTCGAGTTTGCCGAGGAGCATCACAATTTATTGTGATAACTCTGGTGCAGTGGCAAACTCAAAGGAACCGCGGTCTCACAGGGCAAGCAAACACATAAAGAGAAAGTACCAAATCATACGAGAAATTGTATCGAGAGGTGATGTGCTGATCAAGAAGATTGACACTAAGGACAACCTTGCTGATCCATTTACAAAGAGCTTGCCGCAGAAAGTTTACGAAAGACATATTCATGAGCTGGGTCTGAGTTGGATGTCGACCACTGTCAGTGGTTAAAGAGATAGCAGGCTAGATAGAAGCTTAGTTATGATTTGATTATAAGTGGGAGATTGATGGGTTTTGTATACTGAAAGCATTAATTATAATGAGTATACAATGGTTTATTTCTCTTATCTGTTAAACAACTACATGTATGTAACAATAATATCCTCTTGTCTACCGATAGGGACGATCATACAGCGTCTAGTAGATCGTAGAAGACAGTATGATCACTTGACCTAGTGAGACATAAACCTGATCACAGCCGAGACAGCGTATGAGGATAGGTCTGTCCGGATGGCTACAGCATTGTCGGAATAAGTAGTTTGTCTTGGTTACTTGACATGCTGGTACGCAAGGGTGTCGTATTGATGGACCGCAGTAAGATGTATTCGATTGTCTGACATCAACGAATACAAGATCTCGTTATTGATTTAGTCCAAACCCTAACGAAGGTTCAGGGGTTTGCACGGGTTGACTGTTGCTTTGACTTGCCATGGTGGAGAGCCTGAGTAACGTGCTCGTATATCTGCATCTTGGGTAACAGCAATTCGTGTAGTACCGCCTGAGACTGGGTTTAGGTAACCAAATCCGAGTAATAGGATGGGGACATTCCCTGAGGAGCTCAATGACATTCATCGTGCCAAAGTGATGCAGGCTGATTAAGTTCTGGCACGAGTGATAAGGATTGAGTGGTACTACTCAGGAATAATAAGATATTAATTAATTGTAGATAGAGCTTGTAAGAAGCTCCAATTAATTAATGAATTTCGGTAACCTTAAATATGAGGATTCTCAATTAATGCAACTCGTTCTCATAACGTGGTAATAAAGGGGTAGGTCAGTATTAATTCTGTGGTGAAAAAGAATTAATATTAACTAATTAATTGTATCCTGGGTTGTGGACATGGGAATTAATTAATTTATAGGCCACTTTATTATTTGCATTAGGTCCTAGGACTGGCCCAATTAAATATGCTGAATTGAGCCCAATAGCCCAATAGGGTTATAACCCTAGGTCTATAAATAGACAGCACTCTCTCTCAAAACCCTAGCCACTTCATAATATTCAAATCAGTTGAGACCCTAGATTGAGAGTGAGAGTGGGCGACGGCTCTGTGCAGAGGGAGGAGAATTTCGATTCTGGTCTTGCACAACTACAAATCTGTGGAGTCCTCACCAGTAGCAGATCTGAACAGCATTGGGATACAGCCCTGAAGATCTGATCTGGAGAACAGAGATTTCTCTTCTTCCTTATTCTTTATTTTTGATTTTATCTAGAAATTAGATTTCTAATTTCTGTTTCCGCAGATTTAATCGAATCGCGTGGTTGAATTAAAATTAGATATT
>JAPKLW010000013.1:229977-258483 GCA_026898455.1 Plectranthus barbatus
ATACCTCGCTAGGTCAAACGATTCATATGATCCTCTGTGATCTCCTATACACCATATGATCATCCCTATAGGCGAGATAATAGGATATTATAGTTCGTTGTATGTTTGTTCCATCAGACAGCGAGCATTGTTGCGGCAACATATATGAAGACCAGTGTACGAAACACTTAATCATATATGCTTTCAGTATATAATCCCAACAATAAGTACTCGAAGGCTACTTAGCAAATGCAGTGGAATAATAAGTTTATCTTGCACTTAGATCTTTTCCAAATATTTAGCTCGGAGGTTGAAGTTATGATTGTTTTAGAGTTATACTCTAGCAACTTGAGGTTGCTGGGTTTTAAACAGATGAACAGAAACAATAAAATAGTAAATAAGAATTCAAGATTTATAGTGGTTCGATCTACAAGATCTACGTCCACTCCTCAGCCGTATCGCTGAGAATTTCACTAAAAAGATATTTGAAGTACAAGGAATCGCCGAACACTTGTAGCAAGCGGTGAGCTTTTGAGCCGGCCACTACAAAGCTATCCTCCGTTACTTCGATCTCTTCGGTCGGCAGCTACGGAGAAGTCAAGGGTACACCTTCGCAAAACTCCTCCTTGCTGCAATGGAAGCTTTAGAGTTCCTTCCCGAACTTTTCTAGGGTTTTTGGCAACAACCCGTAATAGTCAATCTCTTTTCAGAGATGTGACTGCTGGATGCTTCCTAGGATGGAAGGTATCCCAATGATTGATCCTTGAATGAAGTCAAGGAATCTCTTGAATGCAGTGTCAGATATTCAATGTTCGACACTTACAGTTGAGAGCTTTTAAGATTCTTCTCTTTTGTGGGCTCTTAACTGACTACTCTCTTTTGCTTTTCGCTTGTCAAAGGTATCTTTCGATTTGCAAATGTGGTAGGAGAGTGAGTAGTGCGAGTAGTAGTCATCTCTCTCTATTGGACTTGTCTTTTATACCTGGAGATTCAAACTTTGAATCTCCATACCCGTTAGACACAACGGTCTTCTCCGTCCAAAAGAGTTACTTGCTTTTTCTTCCTTTCTGGCGTGGTACAGTGCCTTTTTACCTACTTCGGGTAAGGCTTTCGTCCTTTGTTGTACCTTCTGTCAAAACGGGCATCTTTAGCAAGTGTTTGCTAGGTGTTCCTTTGCTTAGCATTCTATCGGAGAATGCTGGAAACCTTCTGCTAAATCATTTGACTCTTTTGATTGCTAAGTACTTCTAGCAATCTGTCTTCGTAGCCAATCTGCTGACTCCTCAGCAGTTGCTTACTCAGCACTTGAGTCTTGGTTCTTGATTGCTATATCTTCTAGCAATCTCTTTCGTAGTAGCGAATGCTGACTCTTTCAGCATTCTGCTATCTTCTTACTGTAGTAGCGAATGCTGACTCCTTCCGCATTCCGCTATCTTCATTCTGCTGACTGCTAAGCGAATGCTCCTAGCAGTCTCTTCTTTTCAGCATATGATTGCTAGCACCTTAGCAATCACTCTTCTTAGCACATGACTGTTTTCTTCCTTAACAGTCATCTTTGTCTGCTGACTTCTCTAGCAGCTACCATCTGCTAAGAATACTTCTAGCATTCTAATCTATTACAACTCGATATTTTTCCTAAACAGGTCATTACACGATAGTTGCTAGACTATGCTAGACTTCAGCAATGATTGACCAAACTACTAAGGCTTTGATTCAACAAAACCTTTTACAATTTTGATCTAAGGGAGAATTACAATATAATTCCCAACATATATGTTAAAAACAATACTAATATAAATATTAATTTGATCAATTTATCTAATTTTCGGTTTGATGTTCTACTTCTAACTACTTGGTCAGTATTTATTTGGGTTAAATTATTTTATTAAAAAAATTAAAAATATTTTAAAGCTCGCTTGCTTTATAGTTAGATTGGTCAATCAATCCATTGATATCAAGCTAGATTCAATCGTTGTTTAAAGGCAAAAACTTGCGTTAGGCACGCCTAAACGGTTTAGCCGGATTTTATCCATACCCAAATGGGTTCACCCATCCCAAATAGGGTTTATTAATCCCCAATTAAGGTATATTAAATGGGTTTGACTTGGGTTAATGGTTAAAACCCGCCTAAACCGTTTAGGCGTGCCTAACCTGAGACCTTCCGTATTTAAATGGGATACTGATTGAGTACGCTGCTCCGGCATCTATTTCGGTCACCCATCTATCATGGGATTTGTTCATTTTGGCTCTTGATGCCTCATTCTAAACTTCCATTGAATAACCATTTGTTTCAACTGTCCCATAATTCGATAGCTACAATATTTCTGATTTGACCCTTACACACATCTCATCAGTTTGGCAGAAACCAGCCGAAACAAATTAATTTGGTTGGGTTTGGCGGGTTTGACAGAAGTGATTTGGCCGTCGAATTAAAAATTTTCAAACTGGATAATTTAGTTTGGCTGACGATTTGAAGAGTGAAACCGACCGTATATAAATATATATGCCCGATATTTATATATTCTTTTGAATTTCACCATTATAACTCAACATCTCTTTCGTTCTTTCTTGAAATTGCAACCTCACTTATCTCCTTTCATTCCAATCTATAATTAACTACAAACAAAATATGTTTATATAGTTTTATTTTTTGAATCATTTATTACATTAATATTCAAAACGGTCAAAATAATTTAATTATTTGCACTATTAATTGAATAATCTTTCGAACAGTTAGACTGATCAAATCAAATTGTTTTAATATGATTTGGTGATTTAATTTGAATTGATTATTTGGCCGTCGCAATTTGCGAAAATCTCAAACCAACCAAACCGTCGTACACACTCAACTCATCTCCATAAGTTGTTTATAATTTCAATACCATTATTGGCCACTTAGCTAATGTAATAAAAATCGATCTTAGCGAAAACTTAAACACCACAAGAGTAGTATCATTAAATAAATTAGTGAGAAATTGGCACGTAGACGGGTTAGTGGATTAGTCGTTACCTAATCGGTTTGGGTGACAATTTTTTTTATATTTTTATAAAATATATTAGAAATTTATATATTTTTATTCATGATATTTATATACTTGAAATATTTAAAATGAAAAATCAGCTATAATATAAAAAGTGCCTAAACGTTAGATCTTACTTGAGTGGTTTCTATATGTTAGACCGTACTTGAATGCCTTATTAAATTGATAGCTAACAGGTCAAGTTAGCATCACCGCAATTAGCACGAGCAAGGTTGTGTTAAGAGTACACAATACTCCCAACAACTAATATGCATTAAATTCACATACAATTAAGTATGAATAGACAAATCATCAATCCATGATTGGGGTATATTAATGTAAGGATTTCAACTTATATGTCTACCAATTTGATCACACCCACACCCACATGGAAAAGACTAGTGCTAACCTTGTCATCCAGGAAGATAGATTGTTACAAATAATTAGAATAAGTTAGGACTCCCAACTAATATGTTGTCTCATCATTTCACCAGCAGAAAACCACATCATCTGGAAATGTAGTCCACCACAATGATTTATTTTGATGTAAATCATATTGCACGAGATATATAAGTGTAAATATAAATGTGTTTATACATAGAATAATACAACTGTCACATGCACACAAGCCCTGGATAATAACTTTTACCAGCATGACATCCAATAAAATGAACACTATTCTTTCTGGGACACCCCTCCTAGACATGGCTCCAGCAGTGAATCCTGACCCTGGCCTGAACCATATGACAGGGAGTCGTGTTCATGTAGAATATTTGATCCAATAATTCGTTCCTACTTACTGCAAACTAAGTTTCACATAAACGATAAGAACATTTAAAATATGAACCAAGTGCATGATTGTTATGCTTCTTGAAGTTTATGTAGTTCGTCAAAATCTATCAAAAACTTATCTTTAAATGTAAGAAAACAGGATGCATGATCAAGATTCCGACAACTCAGCTTCGCAATGAACATGATCTTAGAGGATGGAGAAATAAAGCAGTGAAGCTCAGTTCAGCAGACACTAGAAAATAAATATCAGGTCAGAGAGATTGATAAATTTACGTGAAGGTTTTGCCACAGAAGCAGCTGAAGAAGAGGTGACATAATGTTTTTTTCCCTGTTATACAGCATCAACCTGCCACAATAAATATATGTAAAAATGTCCCTAACTCGGAGTGCAAACGACTTGCCTATGTTCAATAGGTCATTGATTCGAGATACAATGGGGGATATCTGGGGTGAAATTTAAATCAATGCATTTCTATTTTTTAAAAGAATGTAAATATTAAATAACAATGTGGGTTTAATTTTTTATGGCAATATCAAGCAACCAAGAATGTTATCATGTATATACTCAATAGGTAGTCAACACTAAGACTAAGATAAAGAAAATAAAATAAATTTTGGTCTCCAAGGCAAAAAACAGCCAACTCAAACATTATATCCTCGATTTAATCTACTGAAGAACTTCAACAGGCATTCATGATTAGCCAAATGTAATTTCTTGCATTTTTCCAAGAATGGTCAGCTCATCTTTCTAACCAATGATGCTATTTGTAGAAAAGATATTGTATAGTGATATTCAGGCTTTCCAAGTGGCATTGTTAGCCTAACAGTACCCCTCACTCACTCTCAGGGTCGAACCCTCCCCAGCCCCAGTTAAAGATCGTAAGTCGTAACTCAATTCCAAATTTTTTTTAAAAAAAAACAAAGAAAAAAAAAAGCAATCAATGGATAGTTGATTTAAATGTAATCACAAAAGAATGACATAGCTTGGTTATTATTTATTCAAGGCCCAAACGCAGCATATATGAAGCCAAAAGTGAGAGAATCATTCTCAAAAAAAATCATCAAAACTTTAGCAAGTTAGCTGGATGATAATCATTGTTGGCTAATTCCAAACTTTTTTTTTTCCTCCTAGTTGTTTATGAATAACTTATGAAAAAGTATCAAAATTCATCCCCTCCAGAAATATAAGAGAAACACTTTGAACTTTGAAATAAACATGAGAATCCTACAAGGAAAATAGTTCTTAAGCAAGTAGGGAAAACAAGAATTTAAGTGTACCGCTATAATTTCTTTATGTTCTTTTCAATCAGATACTTGAAGAGCATAATTTCCTAAATATAAGTGTTATTTATGCAATATTGCTGAATAATACGAAATCAACTTCCACATTGTCACAAAATATTAACTAAAAGTTTTCAGATATTCAGATGAAAAGTTAGCACAGGCTGAGCAGTAGTCACCTTATCCACAGAGCTATGGCTAGTGCTTGAATCACCAATGGGAGTGGTGATCACTTCGGATTTCCTGCAGTGGAAGAAAATGGCAGCATTAAGGGCTTGGATCTGTTCCAGTGGATCTGCTTGAAAGAAAGAAGATTTCAAAACGAAATAAGACAAAAAAAAAGCACCAACCTTTCGTGCTCAGCAACAGAGAGTTTATCTTTTGTTTCCATCTCTCCCTGAATGTTATCCTCCTAAAGAAGAGGTATGTAATGTGTAACATCAATGAGCATGTAAAATAGTTTCAAGCAATGCATGATACAAGATCAAAGAACTATCTTACAGTAGAATATTCATGCATCCATCCGGGTAAATTTTCCGACAAAACTTGAATATACTGCTCCATGGCCACCTCCGGGCTCATGCTTCCCAGCCTTTGCCAAGCATTCCTTCAACAATTGAATTAGCGCCCCCCATCACTCACACATAGCAGCTTTTCAACCCTGTTATATAACTAGCAATCAAACTATACAGCTATTCAAGAGTCGCCTACGGTTCTTGCTGCATTATGATTATCTTCTTACATCATTAACAATATTATTCATTTTGTAATATTTTTTCAAGTTATACATTTACTGAATACCCTACATGACTCCTTTGCTCATTGTGGAAACTACTCTGAGGTACTTACTCCTTTGCTCATTGTGGAAACTGCTCTGAGGTACTTACTTTGTCAACGGATTGTTAGGTTATACGAATCCAAACAAATCGGCATTCCAACACTATGATTAGAGTACCTTAAGGGTCAATGATCTTACACATAACAAGAGAACTCTACATATATTGACCTGTAATCTATCAATGTTAAGTTCTAGCAGCTCCACAACAACTGTAGGAACTTTAAGGTTACTCAAGTCTAACAATAAGTTCAATCTTCATATGTTTTTGCTTGACAATGCAATACTTCAGGCATATGATCAACTTGGAAAACCAAAAAGGCCCAAGAATATTGATTCAAATAATAAGAAACATGAAAAGATCAAGTACCATTTCCCACGAGCAGAAACCATGAGCGCAATGGGCTGTGGCTCGTGGCAAGGCCCTTCGACTGCAACTTTATGCAGCCCATACAGCTGCATTAGGGCATCACTACCCAATTTCGCCAACTGGTCATCCTCTTTGTCCTTCCCTCCATACCCCACATAATTAACTGCCTCTGCAAAGACCTTTTCCAACTCACTCCTCTCTATTCCCTCCCAATCATCATCCTCATCAGCAGCAGCAGCATTCTCATCTATCATATTCTCCTTTTCTATCACATCCCCATTCTCATCTCTCATCTTACCCTTCTCCATCACATCCCCTGCAACTGCCTCCTCTCTGTCTCCATTCCCTTCTCTCTCATCAATTACCATATCATTAACCTCCAAATCCTCTTCATTCTTCACCTCACTAGTCACCAAGCTTTCCACATTTTCACCCACAACCTCTTGCTCACGCCCTTCGACCAGGGCATCAATCTCTCTCAGATGAATTCCAGAACCTTCACCCAATCCATCATCTCCAAATTGAGCAACCCTATCACCAGTTATTTCATCCACACTCTTTCCCTCAACTATCACATCTCCCTCCCCTCCAGCATCATCCAACAACAAAGGATTTTCAGACCCCTCATAACGTTCAATCCTTCTGATCACAACATCATCCACAAACTTCACTCTTTTTCCCCCCTTACTCCCCCTCACCACCAATTCTCTCTCCAAAGTCACCTCCTTCGCTACTGCACCTTCACCAGCAGAGGAAACAGCAGTACTAACATTAGAAACTGAATTAGAAAGAGCAAAAGACACAATCTTTGCAACAAGAAGAGTTAAAACAAGGGCGAAAAAAACAGTAAAAGTTGGTTCTTGCAAAAACTCCATGCTCCCAGGCGCTGATCAATCTCTCTCTAAAGCCTTGAAAGATTGTCAGAAGAGGGATAAAAACGAAAAAGGTAAAATATGATCACAAAAAGCTTGTGAAAGTTTCCAGGAATGAGACGAAATGACATAGAGATAACGATGGACTAACGTAACATTAAGCATTCATAGCAACCGATGGTAAATTACAAAAGCATTTTAACTTTCTTGCTTTTTCTAATTGTGCATTAATTAAATTTAAAGGAAGGATGTTTGCAGTGGAGAGCAAAGCATATTCTTCTCCCCCCCGCCCCCCTTTTCACTTTTCTTGAGGTAGGCCCGATGGGGCCTAAAGCCGTCGAGTAGGACCCAGAAAATGCAGCTAAATATTGTCTCTGTCACGGCCTCACATGCGGTAAAGATCACATGCCTCTGTCCACACCGTCATTCAGTGGTCTTTCGTTTTCAACTGTTTCCATTAATTCATCATTATCGGAAGAAAAATATATCATTATCACAATTATTATTTCTAACAAATAAGATAAAAAAAAAATGTAAATGAAAATTGTGCCAACCTGAAAAAATTTAAAGAAGGAAAAAATAGAGCATAGAGAAATTGAGATAATTTCTGATTTTCTTTCCTTGCCTTTTGCCAAAGATTACACCAATCATATATACAAAATAAAGGTTCACCCATCTAGGGATCCTAAACACAATCAAAATTACTACCTTCCATATACAAAACTACTTACCATATACAAAGATTATATCCATACTTAATAGTAATATCCCCTCAACGCCCAACTTGTAGAGGAGAGTGGTAAACTGTCTTGTGCCCAATGCCTTGGTAAAGATGTTCGTGAATTGATCACCACTGCGAATGAATCGGGTCGAAATAACTCCCTTCTGAATCTCGTCACGAGCAAAATGACAATCAATTTCAATATGTTTCGTAAGCTCGTGATATACCGAATTAGCCGCGATGTGAAGAGCGGACTTGCTATCACAATAGAGCAACGCAACTGCACAATGTACAATGCCAAAACTCCAAAGAAGCTCACGAATCCATTTTATTTCACACACTGTCATAGCCATAGCACGATACTCGGCCTCTGCCGATGAACGTGACACCACTGCTTGTTTCTTAGTCTTCCATGAAATAAGTGAAGATCCAAGCATCACGTAGTATCTTGTAAGAGAACGACGAGTAACCGGACAACTCGCCCAGTCCGAATCACAATATGCGCGAATGCGCAAATCACAATCAACTGGAAGAAATAATCCTTGCCCAAAACTTCCCTTAAGATAACGAACAACTCTCAACGCCGCTTCCCAATGCTCCTGAAGCGGGGCCTGCATAAACTGAGCAAGAACATGAACGCCATATGACAACTCGGGTCGCGTAATAGTAAGATAGATGAGTCGTCCAACGAGTAGGCAATAAGCACTCGGATAAAAAACTGAACCACTTTTGGACAAAGCCAATTGATGATTTTGTTCCATCGGAAACTGTGAAGGTCGTGCCCCTAACAAACATGTTTCCGTGACAATATCAAGCGCATACTTGCGTTGACACAAGAATAATCCGTGTCGATTCCGGGCAACTTCAATACCAAGGAAATATTTTAGATTTCCTAAATCTTTCATAAGAAACCAACTGCCTAAGAACTTCTTGAACCGTGCAATCAAACCAGAATGATTGCCTCCCACAATCAGATCATCCACATACACCAACACACACAAATGAGAGTAGCCCTGTGTTAGCGTAAATAACGAATAATCAGCCCGAGATTGACTAAATCCAAAAGACAACAAAGCACTCACTAGCTTGGCAAACCAGCACCGAGGTGCTTGTCGTAATCTATACAAAGATTTGCGAAGTCGACAGACTAGATTTGGTCTGGAACTATCAAACCAGGAGGCATGCGCATGTAGACCTCCTCATCCAAATCACCATGCAGGAACGCTTTATAGACATCCATCTGATGCAATTCCCAATTCTCAGTTACCGCGATAATCAAGAAAACCCGAACACTCACCATCTTAACCACTAGAGCAAAGGTCTCATTATAGTTGATACCTTCCTTATGATTATTACCCAACACAACCAATCTGGCTTTATACCGCTCAATCGATCCATCAGAGTGGTATTTGATCTTATAGACCCATTTACACCCAATGAGCTTCTTTCCCGGAGATAACACTCTAACCGTCCATGTATTGTTCTTTTCCAATGCCTGAATCTCAGTGTGCATAGCTTCTCGCCATCGAGAAGATTTAACGGCTTCATGATAAGTTCGTGGCTCTAACTCACTCAAAATGGAAGCCAAGAAAGCACGATGCCTAGATGAAAACCGATCATAAGAAATACAATGAGTCAGAGGATACCGAACATCTGAATCGTGTGGACCCCGAGAGGAATCACAAACAGCTCCAATCACAAAATCTCGAAGTCGTCGAGATGGTTCTCTGATTTGGTGTCCACGTCCGAGCTGTTCCACCGCGGTGGGTTCATCATCTGGAACTGTAACAGGCTCTTTCGTTGTCACCTCGGGAACCTGTGTGTCTACTCTTGTCGTAGAGTGTGGTGGCACGACAGGACCCCCCCTGAATTCCGATGTATGTGGCAGTGCAGTCCCGATCGGTTCTACAACTTCAGGCTCATCGTCGATCACTTCCTCGCCAACTGGAATAGCAGAAATCCTTTCATCTGAAATGGATGACGAGGGCACAGAAGCTGCAAAAGGAAAAATAGTCTCCACAAATAACACGTCTCGAGAGACAAAATAATCATGTGTATCCAAGTTATAAAGCAACCAACCCTTTTTCCCAAAGGGGTATCCCAAGAACACACTTCGTCTACTCCGACTAGCAAACTTGTCCTTAGTTTCACGACTCAACACCTTCGTGTAACAAAGACAACCAAATGTTTTCAAAAGTGAATAATCAGGCACCTTCCCAAATAGACTTTCATATGGAGTCAGGCCATTCAAAACAGCACTTGGGGTCCTATTTATCAAATGCCCAGCAACTAAAACACATTCGCCCCAAAATTCCATAGGTAAGTGTGCTTGAAAACGCAGCGCTCTGGCAACATTCAGTATGTGTCGATGTTTGCGTTCGACCCGCCCATTCTGCTGCGGTGTATCAACGCATGAAGTTTGATGTACTATTCCTTGTTAAGCAAAATAGTCAGCTAAACCCACAAATTCTGAGCCATTATCACTTTTTACTTTCTTGACATCCTTGCCAAACTGTCTTTTTAACATAGTCACAAAACTTTTGAAAACAGAACGCACATCAGATTTGGAGCAGATATATCCACGCACATCATGAAAAATCATCCACAATAGTTAGAAAATATGAAGCACCACAGGATGAACGAACCCGATATGGGCCCCAAAGTGTTGGGAATGTATACTAAAAGCATAAATGATTAAGTGTTCTGTATACTAGCCTTCATTTATGTGTTGCATCAACAATTCTCGCTATCTGATAAATGTGAACATACGACGAACTATAATATCCTTTTATCTCGTAGATAGGGATGACCATATGGTGTGTAGGAGATCACAAATGATCATATGGCTCGTTTGACCTAGCGAGATATAAACAATATCACAGCTCAAAATGTCCCTGGATAGGCTGTTGGTTTAAACTGCGGCACATCGGTTCATAAGTGGGCTTATCCTAGCTACTTGATGTGTCGGTACATATTTATGTATTGATGGGATCAACAGTGGGATGTGCCATTCTCATTGAAATATGAATGAGCCAGATCCCTAACATACTTCTTATGATCTTAAACCTTACTGAAGGATAAGGGGCACACACGGATTGACCACACTTTGATTTGCTATGGTGGCGAGTCTTACATGTACTCTAATATCTGCATTTTGGGTGTTGGCAATTTGTGTGGGGTCTGCTTAGGCTGGATGTATAGGTAAGCATATCCGTTTCGGGATGGTGACATTCCCTGATGAGCTCACAAGGTTCTTTATGCTAAGTCCTGCAGGCTGAATGATTTATTCAAGCATAAGAGAAAAAGAGTGAGTGGTATTAATCAGGAAATACGATATTAATTAATTGTGGTTGATTGTCATAAGCCAAATTAATTAATGAATGTCTAAAACCTTAAATATGTGAATCATGTTAGTTTAATGCAACCCGTTCCTAATAACGTGGTAATAAAGGGGCGAGTCAGCATTGTTACCGCGGTGAAGGTTAAAACAATGTTTTATTAATTAATTGCGTTCTGGGTTGAACAAGGAAGAATTAATTAATAAAGAGGGCCCACTTTATTATTTGCATTTGATCCCTGGTCTGACCCACAAACTGCTCAAGCCCATTAAGGTTAGGGTTTCTCAAAACCCTAACACTATATAAAGGTTTTCTCTCTCAGATCAGAGGTAGCCACCACACTATACAATTTGATATTCAAATCAGAATATTGAGTTAGAGTGAAAGAGAGATCGACGACGATCATGAGGGGATATTTCTAATAAAATCTTCCAGCTTCCTGATTTAACTTGGTAGATAATTCTCACCAGATTTCCAAGGAGCAAGGGAACATATCAGAAGATCAAATCTGTAGGAACATAGAAGGGTTCCATTCCGCTTCAGATTTAACATCATCGTTCATCCTCCGATCTAGATCTGTAGATCAAACGATTGAAGATTAGGTATTCTCTTGAATCCACCCTATGCAATTAATTATTGTAGAAGCATGAATAGGGTGGCATGGTTTATTTAATTGAATTTGTTTTTGACATCCTAAGAACGGTCCTTCGAATTAAATAACAACTCATGTTGTTAGTCGTAGACTCGAATCCTACACAAAGATCACAATGCACTAAATCAAATGAACCCGCAGATTTATTCAAATTATCAAAAAATGAGTTTCGTGTCTGTTTGGCCCTCATACAAACATCACACACCTTATTTTTATCACTAACTATAATATTAAAAAACTTTCCTAAAACTTTCGAAGATGGATGACCTAGTCTACGATGCCACGCTTCGTAACTATCTCCACTCTTCACAAAATAAGCCGGAATCCTTCCTGTCGGGTTCATGTAGTACACTCCATCTTGTCTCTCACCCAGATGTCCAATCTCCATCCTCAAAACTGGGTCCTGTAACACATCCATTCTTAGTAAACAGAACATCACATCCCATCTCATCAACTGCTTGCGAAACAAGATGGGTTTTGTATACTGAAAGCATTTATTACAATGAGTATACAACGGTTTATTTCTCCTATCTATTAACAATCGTACATGTATGAACAATGGTATCCTCTTGTCTCACCGATAGGGACGATCATACGGCGTGTTGTAGATCGCAGAAGACAGTATGATCACTTGACCTAGTGAGACATAAACCTGATCACAGTCGAGACAGCGTATGAGGATACGTCTGTCTGGATGGCTGCGGCATTGTCGGAATAAGTAGTCTGTCTTGGTTACTTGACATGCTGGTACGCAGAGGTGGCGTATTGATGGACCGCAGTGAGATATATTCGTCTGTCTGACATCAGCGAATAAAAGATCTCGTTATATTGATTGAGTCCAAACCCTAACGAAGGTTCAGGGGTTTGCACGGGTTTACTATTGCTTTAACTTGCCATGGTGGAGAGCCTAAGTAACGTGCTCGTATATCCGCATCTTGGGTAACATCAGTTCGTGTAGTACCGCCTGAGACTGGACTTAGGTATCCATATTCGAGTAATAGGATGGGGACATTCCCTGAGGAGCTCAATAACATTCATCGTGCCAAAGTCCTGCAGGCTAATTAAGTTCAGGCACGAGTGATAAGGTTTGAGTGGTACTACTCAGGAATAATAAGATATTAATTAATTGTAGATAGAGCTTGTCAGAGGCTCTGATTAATTAATGGATGTCCGGTAACCTTAAATATGGGGATTCTCAGTTAATGCAACCCGTTCTCACAACGTGGTAATAAAGGGGTAGGTCAGTATTAATTCTGTGGTGAAAAAGAATTAATATTAATTAATTAATTGTGTCCTGGGTTGTGGACATGGGAATTAATTAATTTATAAGCCCACTTTATTATTTGCATTAGGTCCCAAGACTGGCCCAATTAAATATGCTGAATTGAGCCCAAAATGGCCCATTAGGGTTTCCAACCCTAGGTCTATAAATAGACAGCTCTCTCTCATAAGTCATAATACAGTTGAAACACACAAAACCTAGAGAGAGAGGGAGGGGCCATTTTGGAGAAAAGGGAGGAGAATTTCGATTCTGGTCCTGCTCAGAATACAGATCTACGAAGTCCTCACCAGTAGTAGATCTGAACAGCATTGGGACACAGCCCTGAAGATCTAAACTGGAGAACAGATTTTTCTTTTCTTCTCCTTTTGTTTTCGAATTTATTCTTAGAAATTAGATCTCTAATTTCTACTTCCGCAGATTAATTCGAATCGCGTGGTTGAATTGAGATTTGGAATTCAAACGCGAAAGATCGGTTCAGACTCAACGGAGTTACGGTAAACCCTAAATTCACAAATCTTTGTATTAAATTCATAGGAGCATGCTAGGGTTTTGAGAATTTTAATTATGTGCAATAACCATAAATTGATCTGGTTCAGTTTGGTTTTGGTGATTCGGTTCACGGAAAAACCCTACAAAACAGACATCAAGTTGCAATCCAAATTCGGAACGTACAACACACAGTTCGATTTTACTCCATTTCCAAATTCAACTTTTCCCTCTTGTTCAGTCACAACACAATTTCTATCAGGCATATGCACATAACAGTCAACAATAGGCTTCAACAAATCAAAACAAGCCAACACACCACTCATATGTCTAGAGGCACCAGAATCAACAATCCAAGACAACAATTTAGTACTTGACATATTTTCTGTTGCCGCAGTAGGTTTGTAATCCTTCAGGAAAGCGACGAGCGAACTTAGTTGCTCGCTTGTCAAGCCCAAAATCTGTCCCAATTCTGTCCCCTTGCCGCTCCCTATTTCGACCAAGGTCTGTCTGCCAGTTGCTTGTGCGCTATTTGCCTGCGCAGTTGCCGCCTGTAATCCTGCGCGTCCGCGGCCACGCCCTCCACCGCGACCCTGTCCTCTACCTCCGCGATCATCAGTCCGTGGGCGATTTCCCAACCAATCATGATATCCAATAACCCGAAAACATGAGTCAGCGTTATGCCCTCCTGGGCCACAATGGGTGCATCCACTTCCTTTTTTAGTTCCAGGACGTCGCAACACTCCTCCAACTTGTGCCAGGAAACTCATCACAGAATCCTGTTCTTTTCCTCCTTTTTCTCTTGACTTTGAGCTCATTCTTTCTTCTTGGCATACCTTGGAATAAACCCGTCTAAGTGTGGGGAGTGGTTCGGCACTCAGATACGTCGACCGAACGGTTGCATAAACATCATCATCAAGACCCATGAGAAATTGATGACTCGCTCTTCCTCACGCTTCTAGATGAATTCACCAACAACCCCACAAGAACACGCCGACAATGGATCGTAGTCATTCAGTTCATCCCAAATTTGCTTCAGTTTCCCGTAATATGTCACAATCGCCACACCTTTTTGCTTCAGATTCGCCAATTCGGTCCGAAGCTGTTGAATTCGGGGACCGTTTGTGACATAAAAACGCTCCTTCAATTCTTCCCACAACTCCGCCGCAGTTGAAGCACGCGATATGGTCGATCGCAAGGTTGGCTCTATGGAGGTCATAATCCAACCTTTAACCATAGCATTCACCGCCATCCAATCATCCAAGGAAGGTGTTGGGAAATCTGGCTAAGTTTCCCTTCTCCAGCTGATAGCTTAGATCTTAGATTTGGTGATTAAGTGTTTTGGTGGATCAAATCCTAAGTCCAACCAGCGTCAGTTTGTCTCTAGAATAGCTCTAGTCTCAAATGTAAAGTCCTGTTTAGGTATTTTGAGTTGTAAGTCGCAGCTGATCAAGACTCATGCTGGCTACTGTTCACCAGCATGAGATGTGTTTACCAGTTGAGAGAAGTCTCACCAGCAAGCGGCTGACGAAGACTCATGCTGACACTGTTCATCAGCATGGAGTAGAGCTATTGACTGGTTACTGTTCACCAGTTGGGAAGATTTCACCAGCAGGAGGCTGAGAGATCTTACCAGCAGAATATGTGTTCTGGCTGACACTATTCACCAGCGGTGAAGCCACCAGTCACGGGAGATTCCAAGAGATAACATCAGACAAATTGGTAGACCTTGATTGTGCTAAGGAAAGTCACCAGCAGAGACTGCCAGCACAAGATCACCAGTATGATCTACCAGTCGGAGGTTATCAGCAGAATTCAAGATTCGCTCTCCCAGAGTCTTAGAGACAAAAAGAAGATTCGTCGAGGAATTAACTGACAGAGTATGACTTTAAGGAGGATACCTTAAAGTCTATCAGTTCAAGACACCAGTTCCGATTCCTCGTACTGACGAATAGAGTCGTTCTGACACAAAGAGATCTGTGTCAGATAAAGCGATCAAAGGTATGGCGCTTTCCGGAAATTCCTACCTGCCGCCTGCAGAAGGACATGCGAGGACAGAGACTTTTCCGGATGTGTCCAAACGGCTAGTATTTGAATCTGAATCTCACGTCTATAAATACGTGAGATCCAACAGCATTCAATACTCTTGCCCAATCTTAGCCACTCTTGACCTACCGAAAGCTCAAACGCATTCATATCAGCGTATAAGCAATCTTTCGAGGCTTTTCTTAAAGCTACTCCGTGTGTCAATCATTTGAACACGAGACTCCAAGCTTCTAGCTTGTGAGTTATTGATCTCATTTGGTGTTCTTTCTCATTCCGAGGAAGAACATAGCAGCTCTTGAGCCAGCCAGCTCCAGAGTTATTACGGGCAGTTTTGCCGCCAGCAAGAGTCAAGTTCTTGGGAGAACTCAACACCCAATCAGTCGGAGGAGGAGGTTGAAGTGACGTGCTCGCACTCCATCCATCTGACAAGAGTTGAAGAAGGACAAGGACCGGGAGCGGTTGATCCAGTGAACTGGTAGACGAGGCATCTACCAGCTGGAAATAGATCGTAGGAAATCTTGTACCGGATTACTCTCTTTAGTGAATTTCCAGTGCTTCGACTGGAGAGTGGACGTAGATCAGTTGATCGAACCACTATAAAATATCCTTGTTATTTACTGCTTTCAGCATTTACTTACTGATTTAAAACCCAGCACCCAAGTGCTGGAGTATAACTGAAACCAGTTTATAACTGTGCAAACTAGACTCTAAAATTTTCTAAGTCCTGAGTCATCAGCTGACCAGCCAGTTGCCAGTCAGCTGAATACTCAGTTGCCAGTTGACTTACCAGCTGACAAGGTCCCAGTCAGCTGTGTAACCAGCAGAGTGCAAGAAACGAACTTACGTATTTTCCGCTGCCAAAGTATACCCTGATATCCGGGACCAACAGAAGGCGATTCGTCTCCTGCCTTCAGTTTCACCACAGTTCGTTGACGAAACCCAATTTCTTCTTTGCAGTGAGGCCATTTTCCACAGCTTGTGCCCATTCATCGTAATTCGTCTCCTTCAATTGCACGTGGGTGATGAGAGTCCCAGGGCTATCATTTGATTCCAACACAAATGCAGGATTCATCTTGTTTGTGTCACCCATAGTCGATTTCTCGCCTTTCTCCCCTATGGCTCTGATGCCATGAAAAATTTAAAGAAGGAAAAAATAGAGCATAGAGAAATTGAGATAATTTTTTATTTTCTTTCCTTGTCTTTTGCTAAAGATTACACCAATCATATATTTAAAAATAAAGGTTCACCCATCTAAGGATCCTAAACACAATCAAAATTACTACCTTCCATATACAAAACTACCTACCATATACAAAGATTATATCCATACTCAATAGAACCGTCACGCAAATATTATTTTTCTTTTTGAAATGGAGGTAATAGATCGATTCTCATATGTGAACTTTAAGAATCAATCGATATTATGTAATCTGGAGGCAGAGGTCGTACAAATATTTGATTGATTTTCAAGTTAACCGATCGGTTTGTGAAATAGATCCACCCATTCTTTGAAAAAATTGTATTAATCGAACTATTTATAATCCATATTGCAAAAATAAAATTTTAAAATTTGTGATTTTATTGGAAAAATAAAAAAAAATTATTCTAAAGACTGTATTAAACAAATCAAACTTGAATTTTATTGTATTTAATTTGTGAGCTCCTAAGAAATTAATTAATTAAAATTACTATGAAATAAAATTATTAATTTTATACAATTAATTATTTTCTATATTTAAGAGTATTAATTATCATAAATATTTGTATTTATTAGAAAAAATTGAATATAAGAATGGATATGATATTATTTTTAGAAATTTATTTTCATTATTTATTGGGAAAATAAAATATAAATAATCACTTATAGAACCATAAATAAACTAAATTGCTCATAAATTATTCGGGCTTTGAATCAATAAAAGCTCGTTTATTACAAAAAAGTTAAATTTGAGTTGTATAGTATTCAACTTGTGAGTTCATAAGAAAGTTTAATAATTAAAATTAGTATGAAATAAAGTTACAAATTTTATAAAACTAATAATTTTGTTATTAAAGAGTTACAAGTAAAATAAATATTTGTAGTTATAATATAATTAAATTTGAGTATAGATATGATATTATTTTTGTTAAGAAAAGAGTTTCCGTTTACCTTTTAATTTAATGCTTTGATATGTCAAAACTTACTTTAGTACTCCCTCCGTCCCATTATAATTGTCATGTTTCTTTTTGGCACGAAAATTAAGAGTTGTGAGTGTAGAATGAGTTAGTGAGATTAATATTTTACTGTTGAGTGTGAAAAAATTACCATTTTTGGAAAAGTGACAATTTGGTTGGGACGCCCAATTTGGTAAGTGTGACAATTCAAGTGGGACGGAGGGAGTACTAAGTTTCTAGAGTTTTTAAAATGTAATCCTTGTATAGGATTGTTCGAGTTGTTATAGAAACTTAGATGCTGAAGACCGAACGAAGTAATCAGAAATTAATTTTTTGATGAAGATTTTTAAGAAGACAGAGCTCGAGATATCCAGAACCAAGTTTCCATGCTTAAAAGAAGACTCCAAAGAAACTTGAAGATCTGAAGATTTGTGTTCGTGCTTAAAACTTAGTAAGGCTAGAAACTTAGTTTTGGAAACTGTTTTTTGGAAACTAAAACTGAGTTTCCCTATATCTAGCAGAAGCCTATAATGACTTTGGAATGCCAGTATAGAGGTTCAATATTTCACTAAGCACGTGAACACAATTGTCCGAAGTCAGACTTAAAGGCATTTCAATGGTAAGTCATAAAGTTAGTACGAGGATGCCCCATACTTGGATTCCTCGGAGTGAAACTTAGTCTGACAAGAGCATGTGGAAAGTACACTGCCAAAATCAAAAGCAGGTGGCAGTGCAGAACAGAGCAGTCAAAAGTATGGGCGATGATTGGATGATCTAATCTCTGTCTCTAACGACATGATTTATGTGTCTAATGGGTGGAAATTCAAATTGTCCCTCTGGAGACTTCAAATAGCTCGACACTTCAACCTGAAAAGATTATGAAATCTTATGAAAAGCAATGCAAAAGCTCTGTCAAATTTCCAACCCAAAAGCTCTCTGATAATCCGTGTACTTTATACACAAGACTTAAGTTTCTAACTCAAGTTATCTCTTCCATGCTATCTTTTCTAAGTATGAGGCTGAAGCTTTTAGCTGAAGCTATACTCTTGGTGAATATAACTTTCCAAAGTTATATTCATAGCAATCAATATCCTATTCTGGGATATTGATTATCACGGGCGTTGCCAACATACTGAATTCTGGGAAGAACAAGAAAACATCCTATCGTCCAGGAAGAAGGTTGCAGGGTGCGTTCTCACTTCGACCTGAAGACTGAGTCAGCTTGTAAAGAATTTCTAGACGAGTGACAACTGAGACCGAAGGACGGAGGTTTCAAACGGGTAGTCTATAGATCGCAAGAAGGCTTGTACTCTGATTCTTAGTGCATTCCCAATTAAGTTCGGAAGAGTGGACGTAGAATTTTAAGTCCGAACCACTATAAATATCTTGTGTTCTTTACTTGCTTTCTTTAATTTTCTGTATTTAAGTTTCTCAAACTTACTTTGAACCTGCAATACTTATCTAAGTATTGAAGTATATAATCTCTGAAACTTACTTAATCATTTCTTGAGCTAAACTTACTTTTCGGATAACCTAAAACGGAGTCTCAATCAGTTTTATATAACAAGTGCATATTAAACTTACTTCAGCTGCACATTATATTACTTTGATTTCGGGACCAACAAGTGGTATCACGCACCAAGGATCTTATAGACCGATTGGTTTTGTTGAGTCGCTTAGGACCAAATCTCTTTTCCTTGGACTTGTTTGTTTATTGTGATCTAGCTCAGGTTTATAAAGATGGCTCACATTGCCAAGCTCCCAAAGTATTCCTATGAGAACTTCAACATCTTGAAGAAGAGGTCCTTGATTATGTTGAAAAACATCCATCCAGAAATGGCGAATGTCATAGCAAATGGACCTATCAAGATCACAAAGGTCAATACTCAGGTCGGAGGAGCTGTCGGTCCAGAGATTGTACAAAAACTATATGCTGAGTGCACTTCAGAAGATAAAGCCCGTGCTCACTTGGATGTTGTGGCCTTGGAGATGATTCTCCAATCCCTATCATAAGCTCTAGTTATCGAAGCACTGGAGCATGATACGGTCAAACAGGTTTGGGATTTTCTTGGCACTCTTTGCCAAGAGACTGATCAAATGAAGCGAAATAAGCTTCAAAATTGCATAGATAAGTATGAGTCATTTCAAATACTTCTTGGTGAAAATATTAAATTTATGAAAGCAATATTTAATTCCATTGTTTGTGAACTAAAAAACTTGGGGAGAGAGTATACTGTTGCTGATTTAAATGCGAAGATTCTCTCCAAGAAGCCAAAGGTAGACTGGTTTGTAAAAACCAGAAGCCTGAAGGGGAAAGACTTGTTGAAGATGTCCACAAAGGATGTGTTCGTCCAACTTCAAGCCCATGAGTGGGACATTCAAATGGCGAATTAGAATGAAGTTGTGAGAAGTGTCAGCAAACAGACTGAGGAAGATGCTGCCTTCTTCGTGAAGAAGGACTTCAAGAGGAGACCACAAAAACCTTACCAAGCTGATAGATCGAGTGGTCAAACCTCAGCATCAAAGTTTGCTCCAACACCTTCTTATCCCTAGGAAAAGGAGGAAGAGAGCTCAATAGTTGAGCTTGAGGATTAGATGCAAAAATTGATTAAGCTTCTACAGAAGGCTAAGGCCAAGACCAAGACCGAGAGTTCACAATGAGGTGAACATAAATTCAGTGAGAGACCTCCAAAAGCATGCTTCGAGTGCAATTCCCCAAATCATCTGATGTATGAATGCCCACTGGTGTCTAAGGAGATATGGGAGCATCTCAAAAGAATTTTTGAAAAGAAGGCTTCCTGAGTCGTAGCCAAGGCCATACTATCCACAATGGAAGTTCTGGACATCTCAGATAATGATGATAGTTATAATACATCTGGAGATGAAGACGAGGAAGAAGCTCTTCTGGTCTTAATGGCCAAGCTTGGAGAAGATGCCTCAGACTCTAAAGGAGAAGAATTAGAAACTGAAATACAAACTTGGTAACTATCTCAAACTCAGTTTCTAGTTCGCATGCATGCATGGAAGAGGACTCTGAATCCACACGCTTAGATTCAGAGGAAGTCTCTCTTGAGTCTCTTACTAAAGGATTTTAAAAAATTTATAAGTTAAAAAATATTTTAGTTGGCGAGAATGCTTCACTAAACCTTGAAGTCTCAAAACTGACCAAGGAGATCCAAGGATCAATGCCACTCAGCGAAGAGCTAAGTAAACTTAAGGAGAAGTGAGAATCCTTAAAAGTTAAAATTACTAGTGACCAAAAGCATATTTGATATGATCCTTGACGGGAAGGTTTAGATAGCAGTCCAGAATCGACGTTCAAGGAAACACATGCTGACCGACTCGAACAGATACAATGGAAAATCTAATGCCAGTGAACTCGACCCTCAGAGAACCGTAGGCAAGAACACGAATGAGCCCCTACGACTCAAAAAACAACTCAGCTCACAATGAAGGATATAGCGAAGATGCCACAAATGACTGCGGAATTCCATTTGATAAGTCAATAAATCTCGAACCCTAGAACTCCTAGAATTCGGGAGTCTTCAATATAATTGGGGAGATAATCTCACAAACTTTATTAAATGGAAAACTGAATAAAATTGTCTAATACAAGGCCTATATATAGGTGACCTAAAACCCTAATCTAATAAGGAAATCAAATCTAAAATGCATATCCAATCTATTAAGATATACAACAAGTATATCTCAATATCTTTGACCAAGACTACACACTAAATATATTAATTTTTGAAAATTTCATATTAATTTTCAAAAATCAAATACTTAAAAAAATGAAAATTAATTACTAAAATTTGAAAACTGAATTAATTCAAAACTAAAAGTCAAAAATTAATCTTCAATTGATCTTCAATGAATCCTATAATTTCAGCCCACCGGGATCTGCATCATTCCCCTCCTCTTCAAAAGGATTTTTCCTCAAATCCTCACGCCAGATCCACGCACATTGACTTGTTAGAAAAGAATTTCTCACCACACAGTTTTCTTTCTTCTCTCCAGCCAGCTTCGGTCCATGATCCACTTCCTTTTGCATCTTCAGTAGGTCTTCATGAACCTGTTTTGGAGTTAGAGGAATAAGACAAAATCGTTTGCTATTATACTCAAATGAGTATTTATTTGTGAACCCCTCATGCTGTGCCTTTCTATCAAATTGCCATGGACGACCCAACAAAACATGGCTAGCTTGCATCGGAACTACGTCACAAAGAACCTCATCCACATATTTTCCAATGATAAATGGAACATTAACTTGCTTCGTCACCTTAACCGTCCCACTGTCATTTAATCACTGCAAACGATAAAGCTTTGGATGTTTGAGCATAGACAAGCCTAATTTATCTACCATGGTTAAACTCGCTTCATTTGTACAACTCCCACTATCGATGATGACACTGCAAACCTTATCCTTAACCTGACAATTAGTGCAGAAGATGTTCTCATGCTGCTCGGTATCATCGACTAGATGCTGTGCCTGTAAGACTCTCTGAACCAAAAATGATGACAGTGCAGCAAGCGCCACTATCTCCTCTTCTTCTTCCTCGGGGTCCTCCAATGCTGGAATATTAGGATTAGTCTCATCCTCAGTTTCCACCTCACCATTTTCTCGAAGGATCATAGCCCTACTGTTGGGGCACTCACCAGTAATATGCCCAAAACCTTGACATTTGAAACACCGACGATCACGATTTAGAGTATCAGGAGTAACAGATTTACCTAGATTGTTGGAACCTGGTCGGGGTGCAACAAATGGTTTCTTCTCAACTCGTGGTTGCTCCTCTTCTTTCCATGGAGATCGTTTGGGCATGGCACTACTACCAGACTGGTATTCTCTCCAGCCCATAGGATTCTGCCCAACTCGACTACCCCTCCTCTTGAGCTGTCCTTCCACTTTAATTGACATGCGCACCATTTCCTCCAGCTCAACATAATGCTGCAACTCTACAATATCTCGAATCTCCCAATTCAACCCAGCCAGAAACCTAGCCATCGTCGCCTCTCTATCCTCCACTACATTGGCTCGAATCATGGCAACCTCCTTCTCCTTATAGTACTCATTCTCGCTCCAACTACCCTATCTCAGACTCTGCAGCTTGTTGTAATGCTCTCGATAGTAGTGATTCGTCACAAAGCGCCTCCTCATGACTGCCTTCATCTCATCCCATGTCTCTATCAGTCTCTCCCTATTCCTCCGCCGACTACTCACCAATTGATCCCACCATACTAGAGTGTAGTCAGAAAACACCATTGCAACCAACTTTACCTTTTTCAAATCAGAATAGTTATGGCAGTCAAACATCATCTCCACTTTTCTCTCCCATTCCAAATACGCTTCGAGATCATTCCCATTCTACTTTTCTCTCCCATTCCAACATTGTGGGATGTAAGGCAAACCATCACCAACTGCCCAACCGTTGATTCATCTAGATCAGAAGAAGAGATCCAACCGCTCACAGAAAAGTCGGTTACAAGTGATCATATAAAGGAATTTTGGTTTGGAAATTCTAAACCCTAGTACTCCCAATACTTCTAATCTCCAATTTCTTCTACTCTACACCTCTTTGAATTTTCAGAAAAAACATCAATGGCGGAATCATCCAACCGTGCCAGTCCCCCTGCAGAATCATCCGGCAGACCAACAATATCCGGAGAACCCGAACAATTCCAACCCACGTTCACTGGAATTTTCAAGACGGAGGACATTGATGAGTCAATCTCCTATTATAGTTTGGTTGCCATTAGTCATGGTAAGGCACCTGGTGAACACACTTACGAACAGAAGAGGGCGACTCAAGTTAAGAAAGACAAGATACTCTACGAGTCGTTGTTCAGGAAGCACTACTGCAACAATCTCATAGGCAAAATCGACCGCGAAAATCTGTAGAAGTATCTTTTTGTGGAACCTCTAAAATTTCGGCCGCACATAGTTGCAGAATTCTTTGCTCTTGCATTGGTTGATAAGAGTGAAAAGTTTTTAACAACAAGTGTTTTGGGCACGAAGATTATTGTGAGCCCAGAAGTATTAGCAAAGAAGTACGGACTGCGAGCAGAAGGAGATGATGTAGCCAACTACAAGGTTAATGACGAAGCCGAGATGCAGAAGCGATGGCTAAGGTGGAAAACAGACACCTTCAAGGAACCATGGAAGGTGGCCGCACCCCTGAGATCACTTGAAGAACCAATGAAGAGCCTAGCGTAGATTGTGATAAGGATGCTCGTAAGCGAGTTTGGTTCACTCTCAGAACTTAGTGCAAACAAGTTTACTGTTATGATGGCGATTGAAGATCAAGTCCGAGGGAATTGGGCAAAGTTCATCTACACAAAGTGGCTAGCGCATGTGTACAAGAACAAGAACATCAAGATAGATCATACATTCACCCAGGATGTGGGATTTGGGCTCAAGATCAATCATTTTCTTGAGGGAATCATGCCAGAGGGTAAGTGTTGCCGTGGTGAAGATCTGCTGCATTCTGACTACATACCGCCAACCAAGAAACAACAACTGCCGAAGAATTACAAGGAACCAATGATTCTGATGGGAAAGAGCAATGTTAACCCCGAAGAACTAGTTTCTGACGAAAAGGATCCCTACCAAGGACATGCTATCCTTCCAACTGCTATTCCACTCACTGCAGAGGAAATTGAGGAGGAGAGAAGGAAAGCAGAATAGGATGCCCTGTTTAAAGAATATGAAAGCTTAGTCGACATCACACAGCTGGAATTCGGTCAACCCCCTGTGCCAACTATTGTGAAGAAGAGGTGCTCGCAGAGAAGCCCTCAGCAGAAAAGGAGCAAGCCAGCATGTGATGAAGAGCAAGCGAAGAACAAGGACAAGCATGATCGATTTCAAGGATCAACCATGAAAGCCACAGTGCCAGTGGTAGATACATCTCTACCAGTTCCTGATGTCATTAAGGAGAGTGAGGCAGAGCCCATTGAGCCAGCCTCCAAGGATGCAAAGAGAAGGCTTGAATTCTCCGATGAGGAGGAGTCGTGGAAAAAAGGCGATAGGAGAAAGTGCTGAAAAGGGCATGCGAATAGAATGGATTTTATAAAGTCAAGCTGTAGATGACTCTTGAACAAAGGGATGCTCAGTACGAGCAAGTCATGGCTAGCTATGCCGATCGCAATGCCAAGATTCAAGCTTGTGAGAAATCTGGACGCATCACCAAAAGGGACGTTGAGAAAGCACAGACGGCAAAAGGAAAAACCAAAGTTAGAAATGTTGAAAAAAGCATTGTGAATCCAGATGCCATGTTCGATGCATAATTTGAAAAATGGTAGAGGTGAAGCACTTATGGCATTAAGGAAGACACAGACTCATGCGCAAGGGGAAAGGAGTTCTGCTACCCTGACCAGTCAGCCCGCCACCACTCAAGGGGGAAGTGTAAGTGCTCAAGTCAATGTCGAAAAGGTTTTGTCACAGACTGCTGCGCAAGGAGGTACCAGTTCTGTAGTTGAAAAGGAAACTGAGGAGACACAACTGGCTGCTCAAGGAGAAAGCCAAGTTTTACAATTTTGGTATGATTTTGTAAAGGAAGGGAACCAAATTCCGATTGCAAAAAATAAGACAAAGCAGCGGATGAGGAGAATGCTGACCTTGAGATGATGAAAGATGAGGGTACAACGAAACTCGAGGTAGCTACACAGGACGGTGCTTAGCAAGACATTACTATAGAAGAGAAGATGGAGGCTGATGAGAGCATTGCTGAAGAGACACCAATGGAAGAAGTGAAGGGATTCGTGAACTGAATCACGAAGTCCGTTTGCCAAGGATCGTTAATTGGAATATCAAAAATAAATTGATATGCCTATGATTAATCCTAGCATGCTCCTATTGAAAATGCATAAGGGGGGTTATGCGGAATACCTAGATTGCGAAACCCTGAAGAACGAATGCGCGGAGATTCCCTTTGATCTTTCCCACGCACAAAGATTTAATTCCTAACAGATTGAGGAAATAAATCTTAAGAAAATAAGTTAGTTATTTTCGAAAAACAAGGAGAGAGAGAAGAGAGAAAATCCTCCAGATCTGATCTTCTGATCTGTATCCCAACTCAATCTGAATATCTGGTAAAGAGTCCCTTCAGATTCCTTGCCCGGTTGAGAAGCAGACGTTCCTCCTCGTTTCTCAGATCTAGTCGATCACCACAGCTCCCAAATTCTGGTTTGCTGTATGCAACTTATGATTTTGTGGTGTGTTGAGATATGAGGAACTGAGGCTTATTTATAGGAAAATACTGGACTTCTATTGGGCTTAAGTTTCATGGGCCAGATCAGGGACTAGAATGCAAATAGCAAATGAGGCCTATCAATTAATTAATTCCCATATTCAACCCATAATATAATTAATTAATTAATATTGATTCATTCCACTAGAGAATCAATACTGTCCTACCTATTTGCTACCACGTTTTGAGGTACAGGTTGCATGGGCTCGGTATATCCCCACATTTAAGGTTACAGACATTCGTTAATTAATTTAAGCTTTGAAAAGCTATTTAATTAATTAACATCTTATATTCCTGAATCAATCTACTCAAACCTTTTCACTTATGCTTGAACTTAATCAGCCTGCAGGACTTTAGCATAACGAACCTTTTGAGCTGTTCAGGGAATGTCACCATCCTATACTGGATGTGGTTACCTAGTTCCAGTACCAGACAATCATACACAAACTTTTATTACCCAAGATACAGATATACAAGCTCAACTAGAGCCTTTCACTGCAACTCAAAGTAATACACAATCTGTATTTACTTCTGTACCATCATGTAGGCTTAGGATCTCATCAAGCCATAGAGATCTAGATTCTTTTAATGTCAGTATAAAGAATCGATCTTGACTTAGGTCCTTATCAATGTGTGCCCCACACCAGCATACCAAGCCATCCAAGATAAGATGTTTTATTACTGCGTATGCTGCAGCCTACACCGACAGTTTATCCTGGAACTGTCTCAGCTGTTATAACCATTTATATCTCGCTAGGTCAAACGATCCATACGATCTTCCGTGATCTTCTACACACCGTATGATCTCCCTATCGATGAGATAAGAGGATAACTGCGTTTGCGACACATGTTTGTTAATTCAGACAGGAGATGAACATATAACATTTATGATTCCCAGTATATTAACCAATCGACCTTGTACATAATATACCAATTCATAATGCTTTCAGTATATAAATCCATCAATCTCCCACTTATACTCAAAGCATTATACAGGTGCTTTCCAGAGTATAACACGTCTAAACTAATCTAGCTATTACATCAAACATTCTACGTGGATAGCTTTGCCCTCAGCCCAAAGTTATGTACATGCATCTCGTAGACCTTCAGAGGCAGAGCCTTTGTGAATGGATCCGCTAGATTATTTCTTGTATCAATCTTGTCTACTAGCACATCACCCCTTGCTACGATTTCTCATATAATATGGTAGTTCCTTTCAATGTGTTTTGTTACTCTGTGAGTTCGTGGTTCCTTTGAATTAGCCACAACTCCCGAATTATCACAATATATCGTAATTGTCTTGGGTAGCTTATGAATCACGTCCAGCTCCAGAAGGAAGTTTTGAAACTATACTGCTTTTTTCGAAGCTTCAGAAGCTGCCACATATTCTGCTTCCATGGTGGAGTCTGCAGTGCACTTCTGCTTTGCACTCCTCCATGATATGGCCCGACCTCCCAATGTAAACACATAGCCAGCGGTGGACTTATTTTCGTCTCGGTCTGCCTGGAAATCCGAATCAGTATAACCCACAGGGCACAACTCCTCACACTGATAGACGAGATAATAGTCTCTAGTCCTTTTCAGGTATTTGAGTATGTGCTTTACCGCGGTCCAATGCGCCTGTCCAGGGTTAGACTGGTATCTCGCTACCATGCCTACAACAAAGCAGATATCTGGCCTCGTACATAACATTGCATACATGAGGCTCCCCACTGCCGATGCATACGGCATGTTCCTCATTTCATCTTTCTCCCTTTGTGTCATCGGACACTGATCCTTGGAAAGATATATGCCATGTCTGAAGGGTAACAGACCTTTCTTGGCAGTTTGCATGCTGAAACGGGCAATCACAGTATCCACATATGATCCTTGAGACAAGGTCAGCATCCTCTTATTGCGCTCCTGCAATACTTTTACCCCTAAAATGTATCCTGCCTCCCCAATGTCCTTCATATGAAACTGCTCGGATAACCACCCCTTTATGCCCGACAATACTTCCACATTGTCGCCAAATAGGAGAATATCATCTACATAAAGTGCAAGGAACACCACACCTCCGCTGACACATAGACGGTACACGCAACTCTCGTTTGAGCATTGTGAAAATCCATAGGATTTAATCACTTCATCAAAACGCAGATTCCATGACCGTGAAGCTTGTTTAAGTCCATATAACGACTTCCTTAGCTTCCAGACCAAATGTTCTTCGCCCTTCTGCACATAACCTTCTGGCTGTTGCATATAGATGTCCCTACCTTCTTCAAGGTACCCGTTTAGAAACGCAGTTTTGACATCCATCTGCCAGATTTCTAGGTCCTTATGTGCTGCTATGGCTAGGAGTATACGAATGGACTTAAGCATGGCTACCGGTGAGAAGGTCTCTGATGCGGTAAAAGTTCAATAGCAATAAACTCTCAACCACGCACAAG
>JAPKLW010000013.1:261104-274770 GCA_026898455.1 Plectranthus barbatus
AAAATCATATACTAAATATAGTTTTTGAAACCTTTGTTTGGGTAATTCGAATTTTGGGGTTTTGGGTTTTTCAGAACAATTAATTTAAAGAGATTAAAATAAATATTAAAAAGCACAGATTCCAGGGAAATCTACCAATCTGATCAACATGCAAGAATTAAATATTCAAACCCAATAAACACAATTTTGGTGGAAAACCTTTTATTGTGGAATTAATTCCTTGGTCGGGCAATTAAAACCTAAATTACTAATTAGTGATCTATCTCCTCTCGGTCTCAAAATACACCAATTAATCAATTTCACAAAAATCTAGATTTTCCTACAATTGAAATCTTCTTGGTCGGACAGATAATCAAAAGTATTAAACTCTTACTTCCTATTATCGATTTTCACATTTCGGTCCTTCAATCAATAACTGAAACCTATTCCAATTTTCATCTCTCGATCCTTCAATTGAAAATAGATTTGCAATAAAATCAAAGAGTTTAAACCAATACAAGGGTTTGAATAAATAAATGTAAACAAGCATCACAGATGGAGAAACCCTAGAACCTGTTGAGGCTTTGGATGGTATATTGGCCCCAATTCGTCCCTATCTTGATATAGTATCTTCTCTTTACAAATCTTCAGTTTCGTGCGAATTTGGGCTGCAAAAACACGCGTCTCGACCAAGATAAGCCTTGCCACGATCGAGATGGATGCTTCTGTCTCGGCCGAGATAGCCTTCATTTCGGTCGAAACAGAGACCATTTTCGCCACTTCCGACCCTTCTGCGCAGTCTCACGGTTTTGGCCATAACTTTTGCATCCGAACTCTGATTGATCCGATTCCAGTTGCACTGTTAAGCAAATTCAAAGATATTTCAAATTACATGCTCCATTAGCTCAGATCCCATCGGTGGAATAATAAGTGACTGTTTCTTTGAACATCTGCTGCTTTCGGTATGGATTCTCCATTGGATTTGGCCTAAAACCTGCAAAATCTTACCATGACAAGCAATAACACCCTATAATATATACTCATGCTCAGTTTATTCAAGAAAACAAGCTAAAATGCATAAAAGAAGAGAAAAACAATGCGATAAGAGAGTAGAAAAACGAGCTTATCAAACCCCTTTAAACTTAAACACTTGATTGTCCTCAATCAAAAAAAGAAAGAATCAAAAGTTCAAGCAGAAGAGTAGTGCAATGCCTCACAAGATTCATCACATTCAAACTCGTAAATCTTCTAAACATCAGCATTTTTGAAAGAATCTGAAAATCTGTAAACTATGGAAGACTCACATGGGAAGTGTTTCGCTCATTCACTCAAGTGTTTAGGATAATTATGAGATCACACACAAGTCATGCAAATCAAGTTCTACTATAGGCTTGCAAATAATCTCAATCTCCACTACAAATATTTGCACACAAGTCTAAGATCAGAAAGGACTTTATTCAAGGTTGTAAAGTAGGCTTTTTAGTGAAAGGTAGGAAAATATATGGCCAAGTGACTAAAATCAACTGAGTTCGCGACTCTCAACAAATCCAAGCACTATCTATTGATATCTACCCATCTCCTATAATATTCAACACAACCCATGACTCTTTTATTTCTTTCTTCTTTTTTTTTCTTTTTCTTTTTCACACATATCCTTTTATGCTCTAAACAATTTTGAATATACATTTGAGCTTATAAGGATTAACAAACACATAAACACATTTTTTTTTCTTTTTCATTTTTTCTATTTTTTTTTCTAGAGCCCAACCTTATCTTTTGCTTTTACCCTTCTAATAATATCTTATCCTTTCTCAAACAAATCCCAATCCACTCTCATAGACAAGAGTTGATTCCCCTATTTATTTCCAACTCATAGACAAAGAAAGAAAATATCATAGGCTCAAAAGGGCTGACTAGGGATAACATTTAATTAGGACAGTGTATGGGAAAATAGGCTAAACAAAGAAGGCCTAAAATCACTTCCTAAACCTGTGCACACTAGCAGTCTTGAAAGAGAAACAGAGCAAGTTCTAGAGAAACTCAAAATTGAAGACACACTCTCAATCGAATTTCAGGCTAAAAAACTCACACTTAGGACAATTTTTCTTCCACAGTAAACATCAAATCATCATCTATCTTATGCCAATGCAAGTATCAAAACAAGTAATCATGCGGTATTCACATTCATTGGCATACTCGACTACTATCACGATCAACGCAAACTAAAGTCAATCAATTCTCATCTCGCATCAAGGTCCTAGGGTTCAAACATGCTCAAGTTTCCAAAATCTAGCGTTTTATTCAAAAAATTTCTAATGCAGAAATTTAAATAAAGCATATAAAAGATAGAAAAGAGTTTCGAATCCGTATGCAGAAATTTAAATAAAGCAAATAAAAGATAGATAAGAGTTTTGAATCCGTAAATCTTCCTCCCCCCAAACTTATTCTTAAATCAGAGAGAATAAGTTTGAAAGTCAGATTCAGAATTCAAAACTGTACCTCAATTGTTGGCCCCAGACACCAACTTTTTATCCTTCCTTCCTCAAACTCTGACCGGCGTGGATTAAGTCTGCTAGCACTCCTATCTCGGCCGTGGGGAACTCTGTCTCGGTCGGGATGGAGCCTTTTCGTCGACCTCCATCTCGGTCAAAGTGTACCATGCCTCAGCTCTCTGTCTCGACCGTGGCAGCCTCTGCCTCGGTCAAAACAGACCTCAAAACTTCTTTTTTTTTAAAATTTTCAAAAGATAATAAAAGTGAAATAACAGAGTAATGCAAAACGAAATAAAATAAGGAAAAAGGAAAATCACAATGGGTTACCTCCCATTCAGTGCCTTATTTACCGTCGTGGATCGACTCAGCTCAGCTCACCAAGGCGGTCGAGTCCAGACTCGTCGACCCCTTGAATCAATCATGAAGACTTTCCGATTTTGAATGACAGTGGTGTACTCGGAAGGAGGCAGCTTAATTGCCAATTTCACCGCTCCATTTCCTCGTTCCCACCGGATGGCTTCTTCTTCTTCCTCCGGTGTCTCGTCTTCTTCTTCATCTTCTTCAGCAGTAGTAATCCGGTTGCATTCCCCTTTCCTCTTGTTCTTGTCAATGCAGAATGTAATGGACTCTTCATTTCCTCTCAGAGTGATCTCCCCCCTCTTGCAGTCAATCAGGACTCCGGCTGTGTCGAGGAACTCTCTTCCCAAAATCATGGGGGTGTTGGCATCTTCTTTCATCTCATGAACTACAAAATCAGCAGGAAATATCAGATGACCAACTCTAATAAGTACATCCACTACGATACCTTTTGGCTTGGACACAGATCGGTCTGCCATCTGAAGAGTAATCGTGGTGGATCTCATCTCTCCTATCTTCAACTTCTTGTAGATTGACAAGGGCATCAGGTTGATGCTTGCCCCGGTGTCACATAGTACATTTTGAAACTCCTTTCCTCCAATCTCGATAGGTATCAAAAAGCATCCTGGGTCCGATCTCTTGATAGGGATCTGCTTCTGTAGTAGTAGACTTCACTCCTCGTGTATCCTCACAGTCTCGTTCTCCACGAACTGCTTCTTCTCGCTCATAAGTCTCCTAAGGTACTTCATGTAACTGGGTATTTCCCTGAGAGCTTCAATAAGAGGAATGTTAATATTCACTTTTTTAAGATTTTCAACAAAGTTAGTGAATTTAGATTCTTCCCTTTTCTTTGCAAATCTCTGTGGGAAGGGCATTGGAGCAACCGGCTCATTTCTTCTCTCTTTCTCTTTTTCCTTCTCGCCCTACTTCGCTTTCTGTTTTGACCGGGATAAGTCGATCCCGGCCATCCTGCTTTCCATCTGCCCCGGCCGTTCTTGGCTTGTCTCGGTCAGGCTGACCTGCTTTGTCTCGGTTGTGCAAGCTTTTGCCTCGGCCGTCATGCTTTCCTCTGCTTCGATCGGGATAGGATCCATCTCGATCGAAACAGAGCGATCTTCCACGGGATTTTTCTCCTCTATTTCACTCAATCCTCCTTCCGAGTTGCTCGGACCTTCATATCTCCTTCCTGATCGAAGCGAGATGGCATTGACTGACTTCTCCCTTGCTGGATTTTTTTCCGTCATGCTCGGAAGTTGCCCAGACTTGTGTTGATTTCCCAAGGTGGCGGAGATCTGACTCAACTCGGTGTCCATCATTTCCAGATGCTTTGTCATCAGTTGCATGTGAGTGGCCATCCCTTTCACTTCATTCTCCACTTTGCCGAACCTGTTGTCTGAACTCTTTATGAATTTTTCCAGTGTCTCTTCCAGCACAGGTTTCTTTCTCTCCACGATCTCACCTCCTGTACCTACATCAAAGCCAGGTGGAGGATGTTCTGCAGCAGTGGGGTTAGCATAAGAAAAACCAGGGTGAGATCGCCCATGGTTATAGTGATACCCCTGATTACCTCGGCAGTGATTGTGATAACCACCTCCTATATAATTTACCTCCGAATTTGCGGTTCCAGATGAACTGCTAGCTCCTCGGTTGATGTAGTTAGCCTCCACCGGAACAATCGCCATGCTTGGCTCAGTAATATTGGCAGCAACCTTTGTAGTCCCCAGCTTCTCAATTTCCTCTCGGAGCCTCTTCACCTCTGCGACCACATCGAATTCTGGCTTGGCTTCCACGGCTTTAACTGGAATCTGTTTCTCAGTAGGCCATTGGTGGCTGTTCAATGCCATGTCTGCTAGAAGCCTCATACTCTCTGCTCCACTCTTCTTCATTAGGATCCTGCCAGCAGATGCATCCACCATATTCTTCATGTGAGGATTCAGACCCTCATAGAGGATTCAGACCACTCTTTTATCAAGCCCAGCATACCAAGACCTTGCCTCGTCTCTGAGTGAAAATGCGAAAAGTCGCATCCTGATGACGTCTTGGGTGACTCCATTCTGCTTCACAGTGTCGCACACCTCGATGAACAAGTTGAGTTGGGCGTATGGATCTTCAACGGCTCTCCCCCCAAACTGATTCTGCTGCACCATCTGTATCAGCCCTATGCACAGCTCAAAGTTGTTGGCATTGATGCCAACCCTGAATCCTGCTTCCTCCTGCTGTGGTAAAAATCGGTCTAGAATAGACCTTTGTGGGACCACCAACTGTCTATTGTTCAGCTCCGCCAGTCTTGCGGCTTGCTCGGCTAGGGTAGCTTGGGCTGCAAGAAGTTGCGCCCTCAATTGTTGCACCTCATTCACAAATTGTCTTTGTTCCTCCGGTGTCATGTTCTGCAGTGTGGCTTCTTGATTTGCTTCCATCTCAAAGTTCAATCTTTTACCTCTTTTTCTGTTGTTCCTGCAGGCTGCTTCGATTTCTTGTATGAAGAGCTCAAGTGTCTTTGTTGTGTTCTATAGTGATACTACAGGACTAATGTGCAAGTATACACAAATCACAAGTAATATAGTCAAGAGAGACCAGATATCGTACCCAAGGGAGTGGGTTTCTAAATTGTGCACTATGAATTGTTTGCAATTTGAGAAGAAAGTTTTATCTAAGTCTATTCAAAACATAAAATGCGCAACAATTATAATTCCAAACAAAGCTAAGATCAGTAATATTTCTTCACTCCACAAAATAAGCATAAAGGTTATGGTAAGTTTCACTAATACTAGAAAGCACACTCAGGTTATGGAATACAACTCACCACTGCTATCCTATATGCTAGAGTTTATGTCTCGCAAACCCCTGAACCTTAGACCTTTTTGTAATCTTGCCTAGTGAACTGTCGTCCTACTAGATCTACACCTTCTCACTAGAATTCATATGTCTATGCCTTTCTTAGTGATCAGACGATGACAAAATAAAACTAAGCTCGATTAAGTTGCATTATCTCACTTGTCTATGAAATCAACACAATTATCTAAAATACCCTCGGCCTACTTCTCCTTTCGGTTTCCATAGGTGATGGGTTTCTATTCACTGTCGTGCTCAAGAAACAATTGAAAACCAGGATCAAAGATAAGTTCAGTTATGCGAAACTCAATTCTAATATATATTCAAGAAGATGGTGTTTTGCTCCACCACCCAAGTGTTAAATAGAGTTAGCTCATATTCGAAAATAAAGGAAATAAAATCATAAGATCATTCATCATCCCAATACAACTCAAAAATCTTTCAACAAACTATAGACGATGATCCCTTGTGTGCTCCGATTACTTCCTTTCCAAGCTCGATCTCCAAGCACCTCTGCTTTCTGTTCGTGTGTTATTGTAATTGTTATCTCTTCAAAAAGTGCCGAGCCTCTTTGTTGATATTCTCTTTCCCTCAGCCGTTGATCTCATTCTCCCTTCCAAGATATATCCACGTGTACAAATGTCACTGTTTCCTTCAGATAAAGGATCGGCTTCCTTTAGTGCCACCTGTTTCCCCAGCAGACAAGATCAAAAAGGACCTTTATCCTTGTCTCTGAGTGGTCCCGGAGAGAGAAAGTCTTCAGTCTACTTGTTCATGCATTTCCTATGCTCAAGCATATCTCTCAACCAGCATGTGGCAGGTAAACTCTAGCATTCCGAACCTGGTCAAGACTTCACCAAATGCTTGCAAAAACTTATTAAAACTTGCACAATTTAAAATACTTTGACTATATTGCAAATAAGCATAAACATGCAAACAGGACTCTGATTACTAACCATCTTATTTAAAACAACATCTAAAGTTCATGAAAAGAGATCAACTCTTTATGAGAGTTATTGTTGGTCCCGGTTTATCAGGGTATAACTTGGCAGCGAAAAATGTGTTAGTTCGTTTCTTGCACTCTGCTGGTTACTCAGCTGACTGGGACCTTGTCAGCTGGTAAGTCAACTGACACTATGAGTACTCAGCTGACTGGCGACTGGCTGGTCAGCTGGTAGCTCAAGACTTAGAATATCTTAGCCTTGTTTGCACAGTTATATCAGTTTTCAGATATACACCAGCACTTGAGTGCTGGGTTTCAAATCAGTATGAAAATGCAGAAAGCTGATAAAGACAAAAGGATTTTTATAGTGGTTCGATCAACTGATCTACGTCCACTCTCCAGTCAACTCACTGGAAATTCACTATAAGAGCAATCAGGTACAAAGTTCCTACGATCTATCTCCAGCTGGTAGATGCCCCGTCTACCAGTCCACTGGATCAACCGCTCCCGGTCCTTGTCCTTCTTCAGCTCTCGTCAGATGGATGGAGTGCGAGCACGTCACTTCAACCTCCTCCTCTGACTGGTTGGGTGTTGAGTTCTCCCAAGAACGAGTCTTCTCAATGCGGCAAACTGCCCGTAATAACTCAAGTGCTGGCTGGCACAAGAGCTGCTGTGAACTTCCTCGGAGGAGAAAGAACACCAAAGAGATCTGTAACTTACAAGCTGGAAGCTTGAAGTCTCGTGTTTGAATAAATCAACACACGGATAGCCTTTAGAGAGGCCTCGAAAGTTTTATGCTTTTACTTGCTTGAGCGTAATAAATTTCAGTCTTTCGGTAGGTGAAGAGTATTGAATGTTGATGGATCCCAGGTATTTATAGACGAGGGATCCCATTCAAATCTACTAGCCGTTTGGACACATCCGGAAAAGTCTCTGTCCTCGCATGTCCTTCTGACGGCGGCAGGTAGGAATTTCCGGAAAGCGCCATGCTTTTGTCCACTTTATCTGACATAGATCTCTTTATGTCAGAATGGCACTATTCGTCAGTACGAGGAATCGGAACTGGTGTCTTGAACTGATAGACTTTAAGGTATCCTTCCTTAAAGTCATACTTTGTCAGTTTATTCCTCAGACGAATCTTCTTTTTGTCTCTAAGATACTGGGAGAGTGAATCTTGAATTCTGCTGGTAACATCCGACTGGTAGATCATTCTGGTGATCTTGTGCTGGCAGTCTCTGCTGGTGACTTACGCTGGCACAATCTAAGTCTACCAATATGTCTGATGTTAACCCTTTCTTGGAATCTCCCATGACTGGTGGCTTCACCGCTGGTGAATAGTGTCAGCCAGAACACATATTCTGCTGGTAAGATTTCTCAGCCTCCTGCTGGTGAAATCTTCCCAACTGGTGAACAGTAACCAGTCAATAGCTCTACTCCATGCTGATGAACAGTGTCAGCATGAGTCTTTGTCAGTCGCTTTTGCTGGTGAGACTTCTCTCAACTGGTAAGCACATCTCATGCTGGTGAACAGTAGCCAGCATGAGTCTTGATCAGCTACGACTTACAACTCAAAAGACCTAAACAGGACTTTTACATTTGAGACTAGAGCTATTCTAGAGACAAACTGACGCTGGTTGGACTTAGGATTTGATCCACCAAAACACTTAAACACCAAATCAAAGATCTAAGCTATTAACTGGGGAAGGGAAACTTAGATAATTTTCCCAACAGTTATCACCCCCCCAAACTTAAGATGTTGCTTGTCCTCAAGCAACAAAAACAAACTAAACCAAAATAAAATTTGCAAGTAATAAGCTAGAATAGTTTATCTCCTTGTTTATGAAGCCTTCAGCAAAAATTAAAAAGAAAGCATGAATAGTGGTTCCCTTGATTGCTCAACTTCAGTCCTCGTTCTTTGCAAAGTTTAACAATATACATTCATCTAATCTTATAATCCAAAGTTATCCGAAAAAGAAAATCAGATTTCAATATAGCTAAAACAGAGTTGAGCTTAACTTTAACTACTTATTCAAGATTCAATGCTCATCAATGCCATGTTTCTTTTCCTACCCAACCATCCTTTCTTGTTCTCAACTAATAGGCTTCACATCCCACTTAGATCAAAAGGACTTTAAAAGCTTCTAATGTTAGGCCACGGTTCAAGGTGAGAAAATTTGGAAAGAGTGACTTTTAGTCTAGAGGTGTTTTCTCCCTTGTTCTACCCTTGAATTTATTTCACTCTTCTTCCTATAATCCTTTTTTTTACACTTTGTTAGTACTATCACACTTGGCTAAATCCCCAACAAACAATGTGGAAATTAGCTTTATTCCAAACATTTTATAGGCTATCACATATGCCTAATCTCTTTTTTTTCTCTCTTTTTTTCTTTTTTTTTTTAAACATTTTTTTTAAAACAAGGGTAACAAGGTAACACTTCTGCTCGAAGTGACACCCCCCCAAACTTGAAACAAAACATTGTCCTCAATGTTAGAGTAGAACTAGATCGGAACTACCCTCTAGACTAGGACGTGTATGGACTGTGGCTAAACATGAAGTAGGTAAAAACAAGAAAAAGGCTCAAGCTCAAATCTAGGTGCAAAGGGAAATTCAATCATAGCAAATAAATTTTCTGAAGGCACAAAGATCAAGCAACTGCCTTAATCATCTCTAAGTTGTGCGCTTAGACCTAATTCATATCGACCAAGAGTGAACATAGGGTAGATGACATTTCACAATATGAAATTCCAGATGTAGTACCAACTAAGCTCAAGCTCATGTCTAGCATACCAGGTTTATTTAAAAACAACGATGTGGTCAAACTTTGATTCGTAGATCCTGATATTATGTACAAAGTTAAACAACGAAAGTAAACGAGGATTGACTCTCAGCAATCACCATCACAACCACACATACAGAAGAAAGAATGAGGAAACAAAATTCGAGGCATCATCAGGCAGAAGGATAATGAACTACTAGTCTTAGAACAGAATATCATAAAACCAAAAGAACTATCATGCTTTAACATGAAACAAGCATGAAAGTCTAGAAACTGATTCATCAAAAACTAACACCCAACAACTAAAAACAGAAATAACATAACCATACTAAAATTAAAGTTGTTTTTGCAAAACAAAGATGAAGGTGAGAAGGGACCCTGTCAACATGCTGAGCTTCCAGCAACTCCCGCCTTCTTTTCACGCCACCCTTCCTTTTCATTATCCGACTGGTTTGAGTCTTGATCTTCAGGATCACCTTGTGCATCATTCGAAATCCTTTCAGCAACTTCGCCTGTTTTGCCTTGATCACAGACAGCTCCTCCTGCAAAGCTTCCATTGCATCACCATCCGCAGCAGTTGCTTCCCCTTGAGCACGAGCCTGGGCTTGACCATGCCTTTTCGTCAAGTAAGGAATGTTAAAGTAGCTCTTGACAATACTCCGCGGCTCATCCAAGTGAAAAGGAACCCCTGCACGCTTGCAGAGTTCAGAAATTAGCTAGGGGCAAAAGAGTGGCCCCGCTTTCTTTGAAGCTTGAGCTATGATGGAATCAATGATGAATGGTGCGATGTCTATAGGATTTCCCTTCACAATAGCCGCCACCATCAGAATTCTTTCTTGTCCAACCAGAGTGTTGTGAGTTGTGGAGCTAATCCGGTTCCTTAGGAAGTGGATCCAAGTGTTTGCCTCGGTTGTGAGAAAGCTGGCTAGGGCAGACAGGTTGTCTTTGGTTTCATCCACCCATCGAGCTCCTGGTACAGACACCACACCCAGAGCTTCATCTAGTTGCTCCCTTGTCAATGAGTTCAGCAGATCCATAAAGGTATCGGGCTGCGGCGGATGTGTTCCATAAACTGCATGAACCGTTCTTGGGTTCAGTATTACCTCCTTCCCTCGGACGATTGCCCTAAGCTAATAATCCACCCCTGTTGACTGCTCACAATTAGCATAGAACTCTCGGACGAGAGCAATAATTGGCGCAGGCTGCATCACCACGAATGGTTCCCAGCCTTGTTGTTCAACACTTCGAAGCACATCTGCAGGTAGTTTAGACAGATCCTTAAATCCCCTTTCCAGATTAAACTTGCGGCTTGCAAGCTCTTGCATTCTTTTCTGATGGAGCTTTGATGAAAATTTTGGGATTCTATCAATCTCCTCTGCAGACAACTCTACAACCTTGGCCTTGCCGCGCTTAATCTCTTTCTTCCTTGTGTTGTCGGACTTCTTCACGGAACTGCCTCCAACTTCCTTGACAACAACTTGCTTCACACGCTTTCCAGTATTCTTACTCAAAATCCCCTTGTCATCTTCAATAGTTTCTACCCGCTTCCTCTTCTTGGGTGTTGGCTTCTTCTCAGGTACAGGTTTCTTCCCTTTTGTAGTTGGTTTTCCTCCAGATGTGACTGCTTGCTCTTGCAATGCTGTAGCATTGACTGCTTCAACATCCTCTTCAACTTCGATGCTCTCACTCACTTCCTTTTCTTCAGGAAGAGACTGATCCTGGGTCTCCGAACTTTTCTGAGCACTGGGCTCACTCTCCGTTGCAGGCTCTCCAGACTGGCCTGCCTCTGTTTCATTTGTACTATTAGCATCACCCTCTGATTTCTCTGACTCATGCTCGCTTTCTGGCTCTTCAGACTGGCCATCAGCATTGTCCCCTACCTCTATTTCCACATCTTCAGTCTCCGGTTGTTCTAATTCATGTTCTAATTCTGGCTCCTCAGACTGGCCATCCACACCTTCCTCTCATTCGGATTCCGCATCTTCAGATTGTGCATCGTTCTTGTCTTCAGCAACAACTTCCTTTGCGGGGTTCTTTACAGTTTCCAGTTCAAGTTTTGATGTGGCTGCATCAACCATATCCACCAGGTTCCCTTGCTTAGGCTTGGTACCCGCAGTCTTAGGCTTCTTAACTGGTTCATCAGGAATCTCCACTGGATTCTCTGCACTGGTAGGTGGTAACTTCGCGTTCCTTTGAGCCATGATTGAGACAGCAGCCCTGCTTGACCTCCTCAATGGTGGAGTGGGCGCCGGCCTCTTAGCCTTCTTGGTAGTCTTGGGTTTTGATGAAGTTGGTCTCGTCTTTTCAGGAGTCGTCACAGGGGACTCAACTTCCATCCCTGGTCTCCTCTTCCCGCTTTGCTTCGTCCTCATGTTCAAATCTACAAAATGCAAATTTCAGACCCTAATCTCCAAGAGCAACATATGGCATTCAATTGCTTAAAATTTCTTTTCAAATCGACATGTTCACCCCCAAACTTTGAGTTCACTCAAAGTTTCATGCAATAGATCAAACACCAGTTGAAAATCTAAAAACATCACAAGCCCTAGCATAAACCTGTCAGACTATCCTGTCAGAACTACTGCATGCGAATTGCAATGATCACAGAAGCCAAGATACGTATTTCAAATTCTTTCGAACTTTAGGTGTTCAATAATAATGCAAACATGGAGCATCAGTTCATACCCAAGATAATAAAGCAACACAAACATTAAACCCAAACATACCCGCCATTTCAATTTTTGAAATCAAATAAGAACAGGTAAAACTGCGCTCGGAAGAAAGATGGAACACCCCTAAAAGCAAAGCAGTGAAAATAAAGTAGAGTTTGTACCTGTTGCTCGCCGAAAACTTCCTTAAGTATGCACAGGACTTCCCAAGTTCTTTTACCCAATTTGCTAAAGATGGAGTGATTTTTTTGTAGATTTTCAACAATATCAATCGGGTATAAATAACTCTACTTTAAGCAAAACCCGACACAAGAAATAAGGAATCCCCTTCAACTTCCCTTGATTAGACACAACTTTTCCTTTCAACTCAGAAAGTGAATTTCCAAAACCGTCATTCCTAGGTATAACTGCATTCTCTCTCCTCAACGGCTAGTTGTTTAATCCCTATCCACAAGTTTTTTTTTATATTTTATTTTACTGTTTATCCCGACAGATATTTTTTTTCTTTATTTTTATTTATACTAAAAGCATAAAATACCTAAACACTTATCACGAAACAAAATTCATAAAATATTCTACCTACTAAAATCAACTATACTAAACACCCATGTTACTCACAGGCTGTAGCATCTACTATCCTAAGGTTAATTTGCAACAGATTTAAATTTAACTAGGCAGGAAAAATAAATGCAGAATTAAAATATGAATCCTAAGCTATCATCACATGCTTCATCTATTCCTCATGATAGCTTAGGTTACCTCAGCTTCAAGGCTCTGCCAAATTGAAAGAGGCCTTCTGATTCCCCCCAACCTTTGTCATGATATTGCTTTACCCTTTGCCCATTGACCTTGAAGGTGCTTCCTGTGCTTTCATCTCTCAAATCCACAGCTCCATGAGGATAAATCTTCACCAAAGTAAAAGGTCTTGACCACCTGGACTTGAGTTTTCCAGGAAACAGCCTCAGCCTAGCATTGAAAAGCAACACCTGCTATCTTTCTTCCAAATTTTTGTTTGCTATCTTGTTGTCATGCCATCTTTTCACTTTTTCTTTGTATATCTTTGCATTCTCATAGCTTTGCATCCACAATTCTTCTAACTCGGCCAACTGTAACATCCTCTTCTTTCCACATGACTTAGGATCCAGGTTCAGTTTTCTATTGGCCCAGAATGCCTTATGCTCCATTTCTAAAGGTAAATGGCAAACCTTCCCAAAGACGATCCTATAAGGAGACATCCCCAAAGGTGTTTTATAGGTTGTCCTGTAAGCCCACAACGAATCATCCAGATGCTTAGACCAGTCTTTCCTTGTAGTGTTCACCACCTTTTCCAAAACACTTTTCACCTCTCTGTTTGACAATTCAACTAATCCATTGGTCTGTGGATGATAAGCAGTTGAAACCCTGTGGTTGATGTTGTACTTGGCCAGGAGAGCAGCCAAACTCTTAATAATGAAATGTGTTCCTTCGTCACTGATGATTGCCCTTGGTGTTCCAAACCTTGTAAAAATGTTTTTGTACATAAATTTTATTACAGTGGCAGCATCATTGTGAGCACAAGCACAAGCCTCTACCCCAGTAGCTACTTGTTTAGATCCTAGTTTTGGTGTTTTGGTGGAT
>JAPKLW010000013.1:274780-292992 GCA_026898455.1 Plectranthus barbatus
TAACCACATTTTCCGCTGCCAAGTTATACCCTGATAATCCGGGACCATTAATGCTCCGTTACAGAATTCTGTACCATTGTCAGATCTTATCCTTTTCACCATGAGCTCTTTGTCATTCTGAACTCGAAGTATCAGCTCCGACATGATTGTCTTTACTTAGTCCTTGCCTTTGAGTAGTCTCACCCATGTGTACCTGGAATAATCATCAATAACAACCAAGGTATCTTGTTTATTACCTACGGTGGGTGGAGTTACTGGGCCAAATAAATCCATGTGCAACAACTCAAGGATTCTATTTGATGTGGCCTTTTCCGGATTGGATCTTGTTAGGTATTGATATAGAAATCCTACCTTAATTTGATGTTTTGATGTGTCAAAACTATATACCAAAGTCTAGGTCTTAGAGTTATTACCTCATGTAATCCTTGTATAGGATAATCGAGTTGTAATAGTCTAGGAAGAAGGAAGTCAACAAAACTATGGAACAGTTTTAAAAAGACGCCATTTAGACGAGATAACTGTTGTATCTAGAAGACGAAGACGAGCAGAGCAAGGTCACAAAACTGTGGACACAGTCTTCACATAGAAACTGTCGAGAGGTACTCACAGTTTTTGACCTAGACAGTTTTGCGTCAAGGAATGCTTACATAAAAGGATGTCGAACTAGTCGCAGGAGAATTTCAAAGAAGTTAATGATAAAAGACAAACATATACTCAACTGCGACTATCGTACAACGTTCTTCGACATCTGACACAACAAGAACGAACTGCTCAAAAAAGCAGAATGTTGTAGCAGAAAAAGCCGAAAGTCAAGCAACTTTTCAGAAGAGTATGAATTATGATTGGACATCCTTTCCAATGTCTTTACCGGCAATTTTCTGGTGTCTCACCTATAAATATCAGGACCAACAGAGACATAAAAACCTTTGCCTCTCTGCTCATCTGAATACCCTCGCAGATTTGAATCTCCGACAGATTTATGAGCATTAAAAGCTATCAAGGAGAAGACATTATCATCGTGCTTCATTTATTGAACACGAAGCATTCATTGCTAACATATTCTCTGGAGATTCACCGTGTGACTTTGAGTACACAAGGATTAAGTCAGCCGACTAAATCTACTATTTTGGTGTTCTCACTTTCAGAGTAAGAACAAAACAACCTGATCTTGCAAAGGAAGTCCAGGTTATCACGGGCAACTGCCAACCAGTCAATGTTTTGGGAAGAACACAACTATCCAACCCACCGAAGAAGGAAAAAGGAGGTTTGTCCTCAGTCCAACTTCGAGCCAGTCCACAGAGAAGATGCAGAGCCTTCGACGGACTGAAGAAGGAGTGAAGTACAACTGCCTAGGCGAGTGATCCATTGTGTTGTGGAAAGAGGTCTCTACAGCAATTGGTTATAGATCGTGAGTATTGTATCTTCATAACTTAGTGAACAACAAGATCTGATATCCGAAGAGTGGACGTAGGACTTGAGGCTCCGAACCACTATAAATATCCTGTGTCATTTACAGTTTTATTTACTTTACGCACTTTACAGTTTTCAACTATCTTGAAGCCTTCAACACTTAGTGTGTAAATGTTGAAGCGTATAAACTGCTAACTGAGCATACCTGTAAAACTGTTAACCTAATCTGCTGGGTAACTTAAGTTGTGTTTCTAAAAACTGTTAAGCAAAAACTGCATACTGCAAACTGAACTGCTCATATTTAGAGTGTATTTAACTATTTTATTTCTTTCACAGCACATTACTCGTACTTTGATCTTGGACCAACAAGTGGTATCAGCGCAGGTCGGTCCTTCTAGACTGTCCTGTTTTGAGTCGCTTAAGACTGGATCCGTACTTCCTTACACTCTAACGGTTTATCTTGTGTGTTTTAGCAAGCATATTATTCTTAGAAAATGATGACTCATCCTAGTCTTCCCAAGTACAATCCAGAGAAGTTTGAAGTATGAAAGAAGAAGTGTCTTATTCAACTAAGAGCTCAACATCCAGAGATGGATGAAGTTCTGAATAATGGACCTCTGAAGATTCAGATGGCCAAAGTCATCCCTGCGACAGCAGACATGCCAAGCGGTGTCGAATACGTAGACAAGTCAAAGGAGGACTGGACATTTGAGGACTAGAAACGTCACCAGGTCGATTCATCGCACAGGAGATGATCATACAATCCCTCTCAGATTCCCTCCAAGATGCAACTGTAGAGAACAACTCTGCAAAGGAACTGTCGGATTGGATCAACGATCTCACTAAAGAAACAGAAGCGATGAAGCGCAACAAGAAGCAAGTAGTCGTGAAAAATATGAATCCTTCAAGATGCTACCCGGCGAGTCAATCAAATCGATGGAGGCAAGATTTAATGCCTTCGTCAGTAAGATGAAGAACCTCGGAAGAGAAGAAGTGGCAGATATGAATGCCAAAATCCTTTCAAGGCTGCCAAAGGAAGACTGGTTCGTTAAAACTACCAGCCTGAAGGCCATGGATCTCTAAAAAATTTCCACCAAAGAACTGTTCGATGAACTTCAAGCCCATGAGTGGGACATCCAGATGGTGAAAAGAAATGAAGCTGTTTGAACTCGAATTTGAGCAGCTGATGGTGATGCAACATTTTTCGAAAAGAGAGACTTCCAAAGGCGTTCAAAAAGGCACTTTACTTCGATAAAACTGCCTATCAATCCTCACCAGCAAAGGACACCTTGTTGGTCCCGGATATCAGGGTATACTTTGGCAGCGGAAAATACGTAAGTTCGTTTCTTGCACTCTGCTGGTTACACAGCTGACTGGGACCTTGTCAGCTGGTAAGTCAACTGGCAACTGAGTATTCAGCTGACTGGCAACTGGCTGGTCAGCTGATGACTCAGGACTTAGAAAGTTTTTAGAGTCGAGTTTGCACAGTTATAAACTGGTTTCAGTTATACTCCAACACTTGGGTGCTGGGTTTTAAATCAGTAAGTAAATGCTGAAAGCAGTAAATAACAAGGATATTTTATAGTGGTTCGATCAACTGATCTACGTCCACTCTCCAGTCGAAGTACTGGAAATTCACTAAAAAGAGTAATCCGGTACAAGATTTCCTACGATCTATTTCCAGCTGGTAGATGCCTCGTCTACCAATCCACTGGATCAACCGCTCCCGGTCCTTGTCCTTCTTCAACTCTCGTCAGATGGATGGAGTGCGAGCACGTCACTTCAACCTCCTCCTCCGACTGATTGGGTGTTGAGTTCTCCCAAGAACTTGACTCTTGCTGGCGGCAAAACTGCCCGTAATAACTCTGGAGCTGGCTGGCTCAAGAGCTGCTATGTTCTTCCTCGGAATGAGAAAGAACACCAAATGAGATCAATAACTCACAAGCTAGAAGCTTGGAGTCTCGTGTTCAAATGATTGACACAAGGAGTAGCTTTAAGAAAAGCCTCGAAAGATTGCTTATACGCTGATATGAATGCGTTTGAACTTTCGGTAGGTCAAGAGTGGCTAAGAATGGTTAAGAGTATTGAATGCTGTTGGATCTCACGTATTTATAGACGAGGGATCCCATTCAAATTTACTAGCCGTTTGGACACATCCGGAAAAGTCTCTGTCCTCGCATGTCCTTCTGCAGGCGGTAGGTAGGAATTTCCGGAAAGCGCCATGCTTTTGTCCACTTTATCTGACATTGATCTCTTTATGTCAGAACGGCACTATTCGTCAGTACGAGGAATCGGAACTGGTAGTCTTGAACTGATAGACTTTAAGGTATCCTCCTTAAAGTCATACTCTGTCAGTTAATTCCTCGACGAATCTTCTTTTTGTCTCTATGTCTCTGGGAGAGCGAATCTTGAATTCTGCTGATAACCTCCGACTGGTAGATCATGCTGGTGATCTTGTGCTGGCAGTCTCTGCTGGTGACTTTCCTTAGCACAATCAAGGTCTACCAATTCGTCTGATGTTATCTCTTGGAATCTCCCGTGACTGGTGGCTTCACCGCTGGTGAATAGTATCAGCCAGAACACATATTCTGCTGGTAAGATCTCTCAGCCTCCTGTTGGTGAAATCTTCCCAACTGGTGAACAGTAACCAGTCAATAGCTCTACTCCATGCTGATGAACAGTGTCAGCATGAGTCTTTGTCAGTCGCTTGCTGGTGAGACTTCTCTCAACTGGTAAGCACATCTCATGCTGGTGAACAGTAGCCAGCATGAGTCTTGATCAGCTACGACTTACAACTCAAAAGACCTAAACAGGACTTTACATTTGAGATTAGAGCTATTCTAGAGACAAACTGACGCTGGTTGGACTTAGGATTTGATCCACCAAAACACTTAAACACCAAATCTAAGATCTAAGCTATCAACTGGAGAGGGGAAACTTAGCCAGATTTCCCAACACACCTCCAACTCAGTTCAGAAAAAGGAAATTGAGCTGTCAGTTGCCAAACTGGAGGAACAACTGAGGAACCTGACCATTCTTCTAGTGAAGGCAAAAGGAAAGGAAAAGGAAACACAATCCAATGAGCAAAGGTTCATGAAGAGAGGGCCACGCACATGTTATGAGTGCAACTCTCCAGATCATCTGAAGTATGAATGCCCCCTACTCTCTCAGGAGGAGAGAGATAGATTGAAAAAGGTGTTCGAGAAGAGAGCATCCAGAGTTGTTGCCCAAGCGATGCTCACAACAACTGAAGTGCCAGACGTACCTGATCATGATGATGGATACTACACGTCTGAGGATGAAAGAGATGAGGAAGCATTACTTGCTTTCATGGCAGCAATTGATGGAGATGTTACTGATGATGAAGAAGAAAGCGCATCAAACGGCAAAATTCTGGTAACAACTAATCTGCCCTCATCTATTACATCTTTTTACCTTGATGATTGTTCTGAATCATGTCAATCAAGCTCTGAAGACATCACTTTTAAGTGGATTATCAAAGAATTCAAAAAATTTCATAAAATTAAAGATCAAGTGATTAGTGAAAATGCCTCATTGAAATAAAATTTTTTAGTTTTGACCAATGAAATCGAAAGAACGAGGTCAATTAGTGAGGAACTAGAAAAACTCAAGGGGGAACATTCAAAACTTATTAAAGATTTTAAAGATGTTTCAAGAGAATGTGACTCCTTGAAGAATATCGAACCTTTCTAATCTGAATGTTCTTTCAAAAAGAGTTCTAAGAAACTAGATGAAATTTTGAATGTTAAAAAACATTACTCTGATAAACGAGGAATCAGTTTTTCAGAATTCCAACATGATACATCTATGACTAAGCATGCATTCACATCTAAGACTGAGAAAACAACTTTGTGCTCTGTCAAAGCAAATCTTAGTCCAAGTCATATAGTTGGGATACGAAAGGATACTCTCAAAGAACTAGTAAAACAAGGTGTCAAGACCAAATGCTGGTCAAAATCTGACCCTAAACTGGCACCTCGATAGCATGGTGACATAGTTCGACATTCTAAACCAACTGTCGAAAGGAGAAATAACTCTTCCTCAAAACTAGACAAGCATAGTATCCCATATGCAAGGAATCCAGTTTTACCAATCAGAATGACTGAGCAACATGTAAATGTTCCAAGGAAGTCTGTTCGACAACCGGATAGAAATCCGAGAAGTCTTGATAGATCACAATTCTATCACAACAATCAACTGAATAGGGGGAATATCCATTCGAGGCCTGAGTTGAGACAATTATACTCTTAAAAGACTGTGATGGCTACACACCCGAGAACAGTTCCTCGAAACTCCTTCCAGAACAGTCGTTTCAGAAGAGTTCACACACCACAGTCACACACAACCTGCACTCACACAACACACACTTCTTTAGAAGAAAGGTAGATAAATCATAGAAAAGTTATTTAATTTCATGAACTGTAAGGGTGAAACAAATGTGGATACCAAAAGGTTGGATCCACATGACTGACTTTTGAGGACCCGAAAAGATACGGGGACGTAAATACTTTTTGTGTGTTGCAGAGACCAAGTCCCCAAAAGAAGACAAGAACCTGGATCCTAGACAGTGGATGCTCGGCTCACATGATAGGAGAAAAGGATCTAATCAAGAACCTTGAGATGTATGAGGGAGCATTAGTTAGCTTCGGGAACAAGGCCACAGGACAAGTGATTGAAAAAGGATGCATGGAGCACAACAAAATTATCATTTAGAATGTATCCTTAGTCACCAAACTGAAGCACAATCTTCTCAGTATAAGTCAACTAAGTAAAAGTTGCTACATTGTCAGATTTGAAGAATCAGAATGCCACATAATAGACCAGGTGACGGACAAGACCATAATTAGAGGAATCAGAAGAGGAGGTCTTTACATTGTAGATTGTTCCAGTGGAGAACGAGGGACATGCCTCATAGCACTCAGTTCCTCAGAAGGAATAAACTGGTTGTGGCACAAAAGACATAGCCATCTGAACTTCAATTCAATCTGACATGTGGCGAAGCATAACCTAGTTGAAAGACTACCACAGAAAAAGTTCCAGAAATAAGGAGTATGTAAATCATGCCAGCTCGGTAAACAGACAAAAGCCTCCTTCAAGAACAGGCCAGTCACAACGAGCACATAAAGAATGTTGGAACTGCTTCACATGGATCTGTTTGGACCAGTCACCCCACCCACAATCGGAAAAAGGAGATACACATTGGTGGTTGTTGTTGATTACTCAAGATATACATGGGTGGTGCTACTCAAATCCAAGGACGAAGTCAAAATTCAGTTACCAAAACTGATTACACGTCTTCAGAACGACAAGGGAGTGAAAGTTAAGAGGATAAGATCAGACAATGGGGCAGAATTTTGCAACGAACCTCTTATGGACTTTTGTGCCGAAATTGGTATTGGACACGAGAAGTCTGCTCCTAGAACTCTTCAACAAAATGGTCTTGCTGAGCGAAGAAACAGAACACTCAAAGAACAATGAGAACATGATGGCTGACACCGATCTCGGAAAAGGATTCTGGGGAGAAGCCCTGATGACAACCTGCTACACACAGAATAGAAGTGCATTCAACACCTGGCTGCACAAGACACCTACGAGATCTACAATGGTCGTAAGCCTTCTATAGCTCATCTTTGTAGGTTTGGTTCTCCATGTTATATTCACAATAATGGGAAGTTAAAGTTGAATAGCTTCAGCCCAAAGGCTGATGAAGGTGTGTTCCTCGGGTATGGACATCCTTTATATAAGGGATATACGGTATTCAACAAGACAACCCAGCTTGTGGAAATAACATGTCATGTTGTTTTTTATGAAGCTACCTTAGTGCGCAGGACACTTCAAGAACTGAGTTTAGAAAATCATGAGATCAAGGATGTCAATGAGGAACCTAAGAGTGATCTTGATCATAACAAACAGTTCCTCTAACTACATATATGAATGATATCCCTGAGACTCCAATTGGCTCGGCTGAACCCCAAGCAGCCGAGAAGGCCGATGATGCAAATGTCATCGCTGAGGCATTAAAGACCACAAACATTGAAGATTCAGGTGAAAAGAAGCTCCTTGAAGCACATAATGCGGTCTTAGATGCAGAGCTAGCTGACACCAAGGAAGTCAATCTTGAAGATGCTAAAGAAGCAGATCCAGCTAGCAAGCCAACTGACGTTCAGAATCCAGATGCTGATCAGAATACAAGAAGGTGAAGGAGTTTCTGAAGAAGAAGAGGAAACAATTCCAGTTTTTGGAAATGAACCACCTAAAAGGGAACATTCCACAGTTTCTGGAGATCCAGCTGCTCGTGCTAAAGCTGTACCTATAAAGAAGCCAAACTAGCTAAGGGATCATCCTAATGAAGCCATATTCGATGATGTTGGAAATCCTGTTCGAACCAGACAAGACACTGCATTGATGTCTTACTTCCTATCTCAAGTCAAACCAGTAAAGGTTACTGAAGCTCTTCAATCAATAGACTGGATAAATGCGATGTAGGATGAACTAAATGATTTTGCTCGCAATAATGTGTGGTATCTGGTGGATCGACCCACACATCAGTTTGTGATTGGTACCAAGTGGGTCTTCAAGAATAAAAGAGATGAGACAGGTACCATTGTTCGAAACAAAGCAAGATTAGTTTCAAAGGGATACGCACAATGCGAAGGAATAGACTTCGATGAGACATTCGTCCCAGTTGCCAGACTCGAAGCTATTTGGCTATTCCTGACGTATGCAGCTTATCACAACTTCACAGTTCTTCAGATGGATGTAAAGAGTGCCTTGCTCAACGGAGAATTAAGGGAAGAAGTCTATGTAGAGCAACCCCTAGGTTTCGAGCAAGGAAATCAAGTCTACAAGCTAAGGAAAGTTTTATATGGATTAAAGCAAGCACCTAAAGCATGTTATGAAACTCTCTCACAGTTTCTCCTCAAAAATAGATTTGAAAAGCTTGCTATAGATCGAACTCTATTCAAAATAAAGGATGGATAGGACATCCTACATGTTCAGATATATGTAGACGACATCATCTTCAGAAGCAAAATTACCAAGCCATGTGAGAAGTTTGCCCAGCTGATGCAGAATAAATTCTAGATGAGTATGATGGGCAAGATGACATATTTTCTTGGTTTGCAAGTTGATCAGTCTGACGAAGGGATTTTCATATGTCAGAAGAAGTATACTCAACACCTGATCAACAAATTTTGTCCAGAGAAGATAAAATCACTAAGGATTCCCATGAGCACCAGTTCTCAGATCACCCTTGATGAGGAAGGAGAACCCATCAACCCGACAACTTATTGAGGAATTATTAGGTCTTTACTGTATCTAACTATCAGCCAACCTAATATATCCTATGTCGTGGGTGTCCGTGCAAGATTTCAGGCGAATCCTAAGAAGTCGCATATGGAAGCAGCCAATAGAGTTGTAAGATATCTAAAGAGCACAGAGTTTCTAGGTATCTGGTACCCCAAAATTGATGGGATCATGTTGAATTGATTTTCTGATTGAGATTTTGGAGGCTGCAGAATTGACAGAGAGAGCACAAGTGGAACGTGTCAGTTTTTGGGACATAAACTGATCAGCTGGTTTAGCAAGAAACAACATCCCGTGACTACGTCAACTACAGAGGCAGAATATGTAGCAGCTACTAGCTGTTGTGCTCAAGTGCTTTGGATAAAGCAGCAACTTAAGGATTATAGAATTGATACATGATGTGTTCCTATCTACTGTGATAGTAACAACGCAGTCTCAATCTCGAAGAATCCAGTTCTACACTCGAGGACGAAGCACATTGATATTCATCATCATTTTATTCGAGACCATGTCGAAAAGGAGGATGTCTCGGTGGAATACATCAGAACTGAAGACCATCTAGCGGATATTTTCACTAAACCGCTACCTGAGGCTCGCTTCAAAGAGCTATGCATCAAACTAGGTCTTCTAGAGTTTGATGGAATCTCAAGAGAAGGAGATGACAATAGATTGTTACACGCAGTCAAACTGTACATATTAAGGGACAGTGATTAAGTCAATTACAGTTTGTCATTGTTCGAGTTTGTTGGAAACAAAGAAGAGAGAAGAGCTCTTTCATTAAAGATGGACACAAGAGAATAAGTCATCCTATCACTCTGACAACAAATGCAACAAAAAACTATTAAATTATCAATCATCTATCAAGTCATACGTGTGATGCGCAATAAAAACTCATACAAATTCTCACTGCACACTCAAGGTTTAATTATCAATCCAGGTCCTTCTTCCCTTCGCTCGCTAGATTATCGAGATACTATAGCAAAGTCTTAGCTAGACAAAATAGAATCGTTGAGTAATTGATAAGTAGAAAGTGAAATCTTCCCCAATTGGATTTGCTAGATCTTGATCTACCCCCTTGGATCTTCAATTCTTCTCCAAGGATTGATGAATTAGCTCCTTGATACCTTGGGTAAGGTTTTGGAACGGATGAAAATGAGAATTGTAGAGAGAATTTAGGAGGAGATTCTCCAAAGTTATGGAAAGTTCTGAAAAGTAACTGTTTTCCCCCTTTTATAATGAGCAAACAGGGCCTCGGATCGCCAAAGCCACCCATGGCTCACCCGAGCCATGTTGAAAACTGCCAAAAAAATCATGATTTGGCTCGGCCGAGCCAATTTATCTCGACCGAGCGGGCCTCTGAAGGTCTGGCACGGCCGAGCACTGTAGGGCCGGCCGAGCGAGGTCTCTGTCCAGCATGGCTCGACCGAGCCAAGCTCAGCTTGGCCGAGCGAGCTGAGCTGAGCCGAGCCTCTGAACTCCAAATTGCATCCCTCTGCTCCGCTGGGGCGAGGCTAACCTTCTTTGACTCCAAGCTCGGGTGATTTGCCTCCAAAACTCACCCAAAAGTGTTGTTTTATGCTCAAAACTCTACCTACAACATTCAAAACACAAAAACACGAAAACACAACAAAAGAACAACAAAAACATATGATATGAGAGTAAAATGGCCACAAACTTGCACGCTTACACATCGAAATATAGGTCATTTTACGTGCATATCAACGTGCCCAGTTGATTGGACGAGAAGGGTAGTAATCCGTCCCAACCATACCTGAAGGACCATCCTTGAGATAAGGAATACTCTTCTCCAGCAGCCAGCTCAACTGCATGCCATAAGGGATAGTGGCATTTGATAGATTTTGAAGGGCCATCTTTAGGCGATCAAAAATAAACCCTGCCCAGTTATTCTCTCCTTGCTGCTCAAACGCCATCATTACTTTCCAGACAGGAGGCGAGTAGTTGGTTTCTTCGGGAGGATTGCAGACAACCATCTGGTTAATAATATCGAAGGATAACTTGCAGATAGGCCGAAGGTATCCACTTGGAGAAGTCGGCTGGAAGCAGATGTTTCCCTTTCTCCATTCAGGCCAAATAGACCACTCAGGTGTTGTCACTTCATTTCGATAAGACATGATAGATGTTCTTCCGCCATGACGTGAAAGACCAAATTCTGCTGCAAAGTATTCTGCAGACCAACGAAACTCACTCTCATTGATATAACAGTAAATCTCATTCTCAGTAATTCTGGAGTAGTATGCAAACATCCTGAGCAGCTCCTCAAGGAAGTAGTGAGGCTCAAGGTGTAGGGTTTTTTCGTGTACCGAATCACCAAAACCAAACTGAACCGGATCGATTTATGGATATTGCTCATAATTAATATTCACAAAAACCTAGCATGTTCCTATGAATTTAATGCATATCGTGGATTGAGGAATTACAGTTATTCCGTCGTGTCTGAACCGATCTTTTGCGTTTGAATTTCTAATTTGAAATCAACCACGCAATCCGATTTAATCTGCGGAAACAAAAATTAGAGATCTAATTTCTAGATTAAAATCGAAAACAAAAGGGAACAAAGAAAGAAATCTGTTCTCCAGATTAGATCTTCAGATCTGTATCCCGGTGCTGATCAGATCTACTACTGGTGAGGACTCCGTAGATCTGTGGCTTGAGCAGGACCAGAATTCGAAAATTCTCCTCCTTTTTCTCCTAGAATCGGCGCCTCCCTCTCTCTCTCCTAGGTTTAGTGTGTTTCAACTGTGTTACAACTTATGAGAGAGAGCTGTCTATTTATAGACCTAAGGTTGTAAACCCTAATGGGCTCCTGGGCTCAATTCAGCACACTTATTGGGCCAGACCTGGGACCTAATGCAAATAATAAAGTGGGCCTATAAATTAATTAATTCCCATGTCCACAACCCAGGACACAATTAATTAATTAATATTAATTCTTTTTCACCACAGAATTAATACTGACCTACCCCTTTATTACCATGTTATGAGAACGGGCTGCATTAATTGAGAATCCCCATATTTAAGGTTACCGGACATCCATTAATTAATCGGAGCCTCTGACAAGCTCTAACTACAATTAATTAATATCTTATTATTTCTGAGTAGTACCACTCAAACCTTATCACTCGTGTAGGACTTTGGCACGATGAATGTTATTGAGCTCCTCAGGGAATGTCCCCATCCTATTACTCGGATATGGTTACCTAAACCCAGTCTCAGGCAGTACTACACAAACTGCTGTTACCCAAAATGCGGATATACGAGCATGTTACTTAGGCTCTCCACCATGGCAAGTCAAAGAAACAGTCAACCCGTGCAAACCCCTGAACCTTCGTTAGGGTTTGGACTCAATCAATATAACGTGATCTTGTATTCGCTGATGTCAGACAGACGAATACATCTCATTGCGGTCCATCAATACGCCACCTTTGCGTACCAGCATGTCAAGTAACCAAGACAGACTACTTATTCCGATAATGCCGCAGCCATCCGGACAGACGTATCCTCATACGCTGTCTCGGCTGTGATCAGGTTTATGTCTCACTAGGTCAAGTGATCATACTATCTTCTGCGATCTACTACACGCCGTATGATCGTCCCTATTGGTGAGACAAGAGGATACCATTGTTCATACATGTACGATTGTTAACAGATAGGAGAAATAAACCGTTGTATACTCATTATAATAAATGCTTTCAGTATACAAAACCCATCAATCTCCCACTTATACTCAAAGCATAACTAAGCTATTACAGAGTATACAGTCCGTCTATCTACTCTGCTGTCACTTTAACCACTATCAGTGGTCGGCATCCACCTCAGACCCAGCTCACGAATATGTCTTTCGTAAACTTTCTGCGGCAAGCTCTTTGTAAACGGATCAGCAAGATTGTCAGCAGTGTCAATCTTCTTAATCCGCACATCGCCCCTTGATACGGTTTCTCGTATGATATGGTACTTTCTCTCTATGTGTTTTTGCTTGCCCTGTGAGACCGCGGTTCCTTTGAGTTTGCCACGGCACCAGAGTTATCACAATAAATTGTGATGCTCCTCAGCAAACTCTGGATCACGCCTAACTCTAAAAGGTAGTTTCGGAGCCACACCCCCTCTTTCGAGGCGTCAGAGGCGGCGACAAATTCCGCCTCCATGGTGGAGTCAGCAATGCATTTCTGCTTTGAGATCCTTCAAGATACAGCTCCACCTCCTAGGGTAAACACATATCCTGAGGTCGATTTTTTCTCATCCTGGTCCCCTTGGAAATTGATCACTGCTATTTCTAACAGATTAATTATAGAACAGTGGCAAATAAATTTGTAAACCCGAAGGCTATCGAACCCACAGGGAAGAAATAACGAAAAAACCCTGAAATACTAAACCATTAGTTCTTGAAATTACTGGTTAGGAAAATCAAATAAAGGTTTTGGTATTTTAAAATTGGAATTCTTTGAAAACGTAAAATAAACAGAAAATTAAATTGCTTTTGAAATCAAATATGAGAAACACAGATCCTAGGGAATTCTTCCTATCAAGTATAGCATGTATGAATAAATTGATTAATTCCCAAATTTATTTCCTCTTCGCAGTGAAACATCAGAAAAGTATTACGAACTTCTTGGTCTGACAATTCGCAAAGTAGATTAGTCAATTACCTATCTCCTCTCGGTCTCAAGATAAATCAACTAACTCCTACAGATCTACAGATTTATTCCTACAATTAATCTCCTTCAGTTACGACAAGAAATCAAATTGTATTGTGAAAATCTCTTTCGATTGAAAACTATCACAGTTACGTCTCAAGTAATCAACTAAATAATCCTAATAAGTGGCCAACAAATCAAGATTATGAATAAGCACAGATTTCACAAACTACGAAGGGAAAGGGAAAATAATTCAATTAATCAAAACATGTATACAAGAATAGTTTGAAACCCTAGAATCTGAGATGGAATTTAGTTACACATATTCATAGTAGTATTCATCAAAGAAAAATACAACCTGGAATGCATAAAACTGAAAAATCCACAAAGTCTTCTCGTAGAAGCTTGTCTTCAAAAACATAAAACCCTAGAACTCTTGGAATCTCTAAAATCTAAAATATGGAATGTGGAATTGATAGGGAATGCTAATTGGTTCGAATTTTATAGGTATTTATAGTGGTGGATGTGTATCCTATCAAATCTAGGGCTAAAGATATGAATAAATCCGAATTTTATCAGATTTCCGCGCCAGAAAATACCCCTTCCTCGACCGAGTGTGATTCCACTCGATCGAGGAAGCATTTTTGGCTCCTCGATCGAGTCTACGTGGCTTCGGTCGAGGAAGCTTTTCGCCCTCCTGCGCGATCTCACGGTTTTTGCCATAACTTTCTCCTCCGAACTCCGATTGACCCGATTCCAGTTGCGTTGGAAAGCTAATTCAAAGATATTTCCATCCATGTGCTCCATTAGCTCAGATTCCAACGGTGGAAGAAGTTGTAACTGTTTCTTTGAACATCTACTGCTCTTGGAATGGGTTTCCATTGAATTTAGGCCTAAAACCTTGCATAAACATCAAAACGCGCATAATACCACCTAATATAGACTCATGCACATAATATATATATAAACTCAATAAAACTATATAAAATAGTATAAAAATAATATAAATAAGTGAGTGAAATAACGAGCTTATCAGAAATCCGAGTCTGTATAACCCACAGGGCACAAATCCTCACTTTGATAAACTAGGCAGAAATTCCTAGTTCTTTTCAAATACTTGAGGATGTGCTTTACAGCAGTCCAGTGCGCCTGTCCAGGGTTACACTTCTATCTTGCTATCATGCCAACGGCATAACAGATATCTGGCCTGGTACACAGCATCGAATACATGAGGCTACCCACAGCCGAAGCGTATGGTACAAGACTCATCTCGTCTTTCTCCCACTGTGTCTGAGGACACTGCCCACCAGAAAGACGAACGCCATGTCTGAAAGGTAGCAAACCTTTCTTGGCGAGTTGCATGCTGAACCGGGCTATCACAGTATCCACATAGGATGCCTGGGATAAGCTCAACATTCTTCTCTTACGATCTCGTAAGACCTTAATCCCAAGAATGTAGCCAGCTTCTCCCAGATCCTTCATTTGGAACTGTTCGGATAACCAAACCTTGATTTCGGACATCACTCCCTCGTCGTTTCCAAATAGGAGTATGTCTTCAACGTAAAGTGCAAGGAAGACCACGCTCCCACTGACACAAAGTCGGTAAACACAACTTTCGTTTTTCAACTGTGCAAATCCATAGGATTTAATCACATCGTTGAAACGTAAGTTCCACGACCTTGAAGCTTGCTTAAGTCCATACAAGGACTTCCTAAGCTTCCAGACAAGATGTTCTTCAACCTTGCTTATGTAATCCTCGTGTTGCTGCATATAGATGTCTCTACCTTCTTCAAGGTAACCGTTCAGAAAATCGGTTTTGACATCCATCTGCCAGATCTCGAGGTCCATATGCGCAGCTATGGCAAGGAGTATCCGGATGGATTTGAGCATGGCTACGGGTGAAAAGGTTTCGTCATAATCAATGCCTTCTTTCTGACTATAACCCTTTGCCAGCAGCTTGGCCTTAAAAGCCGTGATCTTTCCATTTGCCCCTTTCTTTCTTTTATATACCCATTTACACCCTATGGCCCTAAAGCCATTCGACAATCAGTTTCCTGGTATACATCCATAGCAGTTATGGATTCAATTTCAGAATTCATAGCGACACGCCATTTGGCAACATCCTTGTCCTGCACTGCCTCTTCGTAAGTCAGTGGGTCAGAGTCCTCATGTCCGTCTTCCGTGCTCAAGTCCGAAGACTCACCCACAGACATGTACCTTTCCGGCTGGAAAATAACTCTCCCACTACGACGAGTCATCATTTCCGTGTCAGTAGTAGGTGCAGTGACTTGTGATCCTGCACCTTGCATTGAAGAACGTGTCTGTGGTGCTGTACCTCTCACAGGTGCACCCACATCTACACGTTCCCCTTCCCTTGGAATTGCATTCTCGTTCTCAATTTCTTGTAGAACGATATCACCCCTTGACCTGTGATTACTCACATACTCGTCCTCCAAGAATCTAGCATTGGGGCTAACAACGACTCTTTGACTCTCAGGATAGTAAAAGTAACCACCTTTCGTTTTCCTGGGATACCCTATGAACAACATTACTTTTGACCTGCTTTCTAATTTATCAGGTTCCTTCGACAGTACGTGTGCCGGACAGCCCTATACTCTAATCTTGCACAAACTAGGTTTGCGACCAAGGAAGAGCTCAGAAGGTGTCTTAGGAACTGATTTAGAAGGGACCACATTAAGCACGTAAGCTGCTGTTTCCAATGCGTAGCCCCAAAACAAAATTGGTAAGTTTGCATAACTCATCATTGATCTTACCATCTCTAGAGGAGTCCTATTTCTTTTCTACTTCAGCGTTGAACTCTTTGAATTTCTCAAAGCATTCAGACTTGTAGCGAAGCAGGTAAATGTATCCGTACCTTGAGTAGTCGTCAATGAAAGTGATGAAGTACTCGTACCCTCCACGAGCCTGTGTGGACATCGGTCCACATAAGTCAGAATGGATCAATTCCAACACTTCCTCTGCTCGAGACTGACTAGCCTTGAAAGGCCTAGTTGACATCTTGCCCTCGATGCAGGATTTGCAGACTTGATAAGGTACAGCCCGGACTAGGTCCAATGTACCATCATCTGCAAGTCTTTGAATCCGCTTCAAGCTGATGTGACCCAGTCTCAAGTGCCAGAGATATGTAAGATCCTCATCAGAAGAAGTAAGTTTTCTCTTTCTAGGATTATAAATTATGGATGAATTACATGCAATATAAAAGACATGTTTGATCGAAGTAACTTGGAGATTGTAAATCAACATTCCATAATGGATAACATTGTTACTACCAATGATAAAATCATAAATAACAGATATCCATAAAAGTTGATAAAAATTTGTCCTGCCGATAAACCACGGCCCACAAATAAACTCTATAATGACTTAATTCATCAAAACATAAAGAAAAGAAAACTCCATGAAGCTCCGTCATAAAACGTTGCCTTCATCCAGTTTGGTATCTTCTTGCCATCACTCACCAGCCTTGTCGGCACGGTCCCCTGCAAAGTATAACAACATGATACATGCAAAATGGCATACCCTGTCTGGCCTTGTGGGCTTGACAATCTTTCCTCCAATGTCCTTTCTTACCACACCTGAAACACTTGTCCCTCGAAGTTTCCCCATAGGCTTATTAACAGCTCCCACGTCCACAGTTGCCTTTCCAGCCTTCTTCTTAATCGCTCTTTTCGGCTTCATACCTTTCGATACAGCAGAGTGATTACCAGAAGTAGCTAAGGCAACCTTCTAAGGATTCATAACCGATTCCGCTGCCATCAAGTCATTGAGCAACTCGTTAAGAGTATACTCCTTCTTGTTCATGACAACAATCAGTCTGAAACTCTCAAAGGATTTGGGTAGAGAGTTCAGTATGATATCGACCTCAGCCTCAACCTCGATACCTCCACTGTGCACAGTTAGCTCATCCATGAGGTGAGTCATGGAAACTACGTGCTCTCACACTCGTTGTGATAGTCTACTTCCTCTTACGAGGATTCAGTAGTGGGCACTTATAGGACAAAGTACTTATAGAACTGTTCGCGTGTTTGACACACACTAGTACAAGTGCACACTGTCACAAGTAATAATAAAACGGAGTATTCTCCGAGTATCGATCCACAGGGAAGGGGTAAAGGTGCACAAACACTCAACTCGGTTTAATTGATGGGGAAATTGATTTGATTTGTTTAATTAACCTAGGCATGAACTAACAAAGACTTGACAAGAAACATAAAACAGGGGATGACCAAAAACAAGGGAAAAATGGGCAAAACGGATAAGACAAATTCCTTTTTAATCAAATGAGAAAACAAACGGCCTAGGCTATGGATTCGCTTGCTGTAAAAGTCATGCTACAGCAGTTGCAACAGCACAGAGTAAATTGCAGCCGAATTACTATTCCCAGCTAGAATTTCCAAAATAGATGAGATTGCCTTTCTTAAATTAAATTAACATATTCCTATGCCCAAATTCAATTCAAGTCTAGCACTATTCACAGCTCTCTTAGGCAATTAAGCAAACACAACATCTACATATTCCTATGCAACACATTGTGGAGCAATTGAGGTTTCTACTCATAACCTTAATTCTTCCAAACCAAGATTAAGCATAAATCACACATTCAAGCTTCCACAAGAATTGCAATTAGAAGAATTAAACCTTCTAAAGCTCAAACTCCATACCATTAACAATCAAGTAACACATTAAAGTAAGAACATGCAAGCTTCATCCATAGCCCAAGGCCTACTAATTTAGCTCATATTTACACGGGTGAGAGCTAGATCCATAATTGGGAAACTGAAAATCATAATTAAAACAGGGAAT
>JAPKLW010000013.1:293002-308637 GCA_026898455.1 Plectranthus barbatus
GAGAATATAACTCTTTTCAAGAGTTATCAAGAACGAACATGTGTTCTTCCGCAATCAGGATGTATTCAAGGTTGCGTTTCCATTCCAGGAATTTTGGACCAGTTAGAGAATTTTGTGCGAGAATATTGATGACACTAGACATAGACATATCCGAAACAATAAAGAATCTTAAATAAGAACATACATGTTGAACTTCGAAAACAAATGCATTGAAAACCTTTTAATAAATCAAATACAAATATTTTCCACTAATTGCCCAAGAGTTCCCACCGCAAGCTACACTCATAGACGTTTACGATGTCACCCTCAACCAGAACTGCGGGTTTTAAGCCCCAGTCCATTTAATTTCACTACCATGTCAGGATGCTTTTGACACTAGAAATTAATAATTAGTGAAAACCTTAGACCAAGCCATCTCTCAAGAACAGGGATGCAATTCTTGTATTATATTCTAAGATGCTTCTAAGCAATTAACCACAAATTTAACTCCGGCCAAAAGAGACAGTTTAGCATGGCACGTAACCATACCGCACAGCCCTTAAAGCTTTTGTTATCTATAATTTAAATCAATCCTAGAATACTTGTGAAAGAGGTCTACGCAAGCTACACTCGTAGACGTTTACGCAAAGCCCTCCCATTATTCACATGATTTAAATTGTTTGTCTAGAAATCCCAACAACTGTACCCATGCACCTCCAGGAACTAGCAAGCTACACTCGTAGACGTTTACTAGAACGAGAGATACACTTACAGCCTAGGACCGCTTTGTGGAGGTCTATTGATTTTAATTAAAAAATCTGCTTAGTATTTTTCTTTTAAAAGGTTTCTTTATGCGCACACATAATTTCTTTGTCATTATATTTTCCAAATTTTTGCATGTAATAATACAAGCCCAAAAATTCCCAAAATATAATCCAACAAGAAATTAATCACATAAGCATGCTTGAAAGCTGTAAATAATAAAAGCGATAAAACATGCTTTTCCTATAATTTACACATGCTTAATTGCGCGCATAAATTTCATATCATACGAGGATAATTAAGGCAAACAAAAATTCCTCGTGGCCCCAAAATAAAAAAATAAATTCTATCTATTACAATTTGAATTTTGAATTAATTTGGATAAATCAAAATCTTTTCAAATATTTTAAATCTTCAAGGGCCTTCAAATATGTATACACCAAATCTTTTGGAATTTTAGGCCTTTGTGATCTGATGATTTGCCCTAACCCTAATGCAAACCCTATGGTTTACACAAGATTGTGCAAACCACCAAAACACGAGCCACCATGACGGGACAACAGCAGCCAACGATAGCCGCAGCCGCCGCCGCCCACCGCCCGCCGTCGCCGCCAGGCCGCCGCCCACCGTCGCCGCCAGGCTGCCGCCGCGCCCAGCACGCCGCGCGCTCGCACACGCAAGCCCCGTGCCCTGCCGCGCCCGTGCCTGCTTTGTGCGCGCGCAGGCCGTGCGCCGTGGGTGCTGCTCGCGCGTGCCGTGCACACGCTGCACGCCCCGGCCGCGTGCCTGCCATCGCCTGCCGTCGTCTGCGTCGGCTCCGTCTTCGTTCTTCGTCCTCGACCCGTCCAAAATAAATTTGAAAAAATTACAGAAAACTATTCTATTACAAATTTTCAAATCTACACTAATCACGGATTTTCTCGTGATTTTACAAAAACAATTCAGCCCTACACAGGTAAACCACCGCGGGCTGAATCAACGGGTTGCCACGAGGAACAAAAACCAGCATCCACGAAATAATAAATTCATACATGCATATCGAATTTAATTATGAACAACAGAGCTATAAATCAGAAACCTCGATCTAATACCAGTTGTAGGGTTTTTTCGTGAACCGAATCACCAAAACAAAACTGAACCGGATCGATTTATGGATATTGCTCATAATTAATATTCACAAAAACCTAGCATGCTCCTATGAATTTAATACATATCGTGGATTGAGGAATTACCGTTATTCCGTCGTGTCTGAACCGATCTTTTGCATTTAAATTTCTAATTTGAAATCAACCACGCAATCCGAATTAATATGCGGAAACAGAAATTAGAGATCTAATTTCTAGATTAAAATCGAAAACAAATGGGAAGAAAGAAAGAAATCTGTTCTCCAGATTAGATCTTCAGATCTGTATCCCGGTGCTGATTAGATCTACTACTGGTGAGGACTCCGTAGATCTGTGGCTTGAGCAGGACCAGAATTCAAAAGTTCTCCTCCTTTTTCTTCTAAAATTGGCGCCTCCCTCTCTCTCTCCTAGGTTTAGTGTGTTTCAACTGTGTTACAACTTATGAGAGAGAGCTGTCTATTTATAGACCTAGGGTTGTAAACCCTAATGGGCTCCTGGGCTTAATTCAACACACTTATTGGGCCAGACCTGAGACCTAATGCAAATAATAAAGTGGGCCTATAAATTAATTAATTCCCATGTCCACAACCATGACACAATTAATTAATTAATATTAATTCTTTTTCACCACAGAATTAATACTGACCTACCCCTTTATTACCACGTTATGAGAACGAGCTGCATTAATTGAGAATCCCCATATTTAAGGTTACCGGATATCCATTAATTAATCGGAGCCTCTGACAAGCTCTAACTACAATTAATTAATATCTTATTATTCCAGAGTAGTACCACTCAAACCTTATCACTCGTACCTGAACTTAATCAGCCTGCAGGACTTTGGCACGATGAATGTTATTGAGCTCCTCAGGGAATGTCCACATCCTATTACTCGGATATGGTTACCTAAACCCAGTCTCAGGCGGTACTACACGAACTGTTGTTACCCAAGATGCGGATATACGAGCACGTTACTTAGGCTCTCCACCATGGCAAGTCAAAGCAACAGTCAACCCGTGCAAATCCCTGAACCTTCGTTAGGGTTTGGACTCAATCAATATAACGAGATCTTGTATTCGCTGATGTCATACAGACGAATACATCTCACTGCGGTCCATCAATACGCCACCTCTGCGTACCAGCATGTCATGTAACCAAGACAGACTACTTATTCCGACAATGCCGCAGCCATCCGGACAAACGAATCCTCATATGCTGTCTCGGCTGTGATCAGGTTTATGTTTCACTAGGTCAAGTGATTATACTGTCTTCTGCGATCTACTACACGCTTTATGATCCTCCCTATCGGTGAGACAAGAGGATACCATTGTTCATACATGTACGATTGTTAACAGATAGGAGAAATAAATCGTTGTATACTCATTATAATAAATGCTTTAGTATACAAAACCCATCACCAGGGTCACAAATCTAGCCAATCCACTGGCCCTCAGAAGACCCATCAACCACTGATCTATACACGGAATTCTCCAGTGATATGCTAAAACTCTTTTTCTATCAAGGATTTTGTTTCTCTAAATGGAGAACTTCCCAATTTCTTCCACGACATCGGAAACGTGTAATCAGATGGAGAAGGAGGAAGAGAGAGAGAAGTCACATTTCTTTTGAAGAGATGTATAATCTTGATGGGCAAATCATCAAGGCTGCTGATGAAGATTATTTATGGACAACCTTGTGCAAAGGTCGAGGAAGATAGCAAGGATCTTTTTGACACGACTTATCGTGACTCGAAGTTCAAAGTTGACATACAACCATTCAATGCTCAACAACCACGACCAGTCACCCACGTCAGAACGCGTGGGAAATAGCTCTCTAATCTAACAGAGCAGAGTCTGCAAGAGATAGACTACAAAGGTACAAAGCTCAGACGTTGTATCACATCCTAGGACAAGATTCACAAAAGATACTGGATACTCCAAGGATCTGAAGGAAACTGTGATTAACATGGGAGAATCACACACACACACTCCAGATAGCATGATGTATGATCGAAACTGTGACTCAGATTGTTAGAATCAGAAAAGGAGATTTCATTAAGCGAAAAGCAGTATAAGATACATTGTCGAAAATAGAAAAAGGGGGGTACAGTACACCCCAAGCCTACATCAATAAAAGAGAAATACAATAGAGATTAGTCAATAGATGGCAGAGGAGATCAGTCGATGGAAAGTCCTCGTGGGGGTAGAAATCTAAATCTAAGATATTGGACCAGCCAACTCGACTTTACTTTGGAAACCGATTCTCAATAAACCAACTCAAAGGCATTCCATATTAAACAGAGAGAGCTGGCAGATTCTCGAGTGCATATCTCAACTGATCAAATATAAAGGAAGCTCAGTCAACTTCAGCCTTGTCATGGAAAGCCATCACTGCTTTCCACACCGGTGGGGAGAAACTCGTAATGTGTGCAAGATTTCCAATGATTATTTGATTAATAATATCAAATATCACTCGATATTCAGGCGAAAGGTGACTTGAAATAACTATTGAATGGAAATCTACAGGGGTCCCTCTCCAGTCCTGTCAGGCGTACCACTCCGGTGCTGTCTCATCCTTCCGATAGTCCATAAAGGCATCATACCATAGGGCAATTTGAAGTTGAGAGAGAAGGACTCCGGCGACCAGCATATCTCCTGCTCATGAAGATAGGCATGAATCTCTCAGCCATAACCTTTAGCACATTGTCATGAAACTTATATGGTCGTCGAGTTACGAAGGAATCAAGCTGATTAGCCTTCAAAGCCTTCATGACAGAGCTATGGATGTCATGAGTCTCCCAGTATTCCACCTGCAACCCAGTCGGATTCAAGATCTTACCCCTCATTATCTCAGTATGGGCAAGAATGGCAATCTCTCTGAGGAAGAAAGTAATCATTTAGAACAGAAGGGTTGAGGACATCTTCTGATCCACGAGAAGAAGGTATTTATAGACGCAATATTCAACCAGTTCCACATGGATCAATTTAGCATGGACACGTGGACCATCAGACTTTACACTAAAGAGTGCAGAGATCAGGGACAGGTCATGATGAATAGTACTGTCACTCAGATCAGCCGTGGATCTAACATCATCAAAACATTCATTAAACCTCCCTCCACGCGATCAATCATTAACCTAATTTGATTTCTACGAATGCCCCCTCTCAAAATTGTCCTGATTCTTCATCATGGTTCCTCCCTACACTCACTTTGATCTTAGATATCATGGGGAAAAGGAAGATCTTATCTGGGGAAGGATCGAACGCCTCAAGGAATTCAAGGAGAGGCGTCACTACTTAAGAACAACTATCGACTGATATAGTTGACGCTGCTGATCTCTCCAACAAAGACATCCGAGTAAGTCAAGTTTTTAAAGAAAAGATCTTAAATCTGAAAGAACTTGATTATTTGTGCGCCGATGAGAGACTCTACAACAAGCTGGACAAAGAGAAACTTGTACAGTTTCTAGGATTACATCCTCATAAATTCAAACCTCACTGAGTTGTTGAGTTCTACGAAAATGCCATTGTTGACCAAAGTGGAAAATCTTTCAAAACCAAGGTAAACAAGATTTCCTTGGTTATAAGTGCTGATACTGTTGCTGAATTCTTTCACCTATCCAAAACTGGTAAAAACATCGCGAGCTACTTGAAGAATGATGATGGGGAAAAGGAGAGACATTGGAGTGTCTGGAAGAAACCCGAGCATCAGGAAAGTTTCCACTTACCAATACGGGTTTCCGAATTAAAGCCTCTTTACAAGACTCTCAGTGATATCACACTTCAAATGCTTTAGTGTAGTGCAGGGTCTTTCTCTGAATTAAGTCAGCCTGAGTATGTGGTTTTGATGGCATTAGATGATGGTCCAGGTGGGAATTGGGCTGAGTTCATTTTTGGGCGTATTCTTGAGAATGCCAGAAAGAATGAAACCATCCGGGAGACCACCATATTCAAATCCGGAGTTGGTTTTGGATTAAAAATCAGTTACTTAATAAATAAATTGATCGGTCTCCGAGAAGAGGGTGAACACCTAGTCTCATCTGATTTCTTACCTCACAGTGATAAAATTCAGTGGAAAGCAGTTAAAGGAAGTGATCGTGAACATCATTAGAACGATAATGATGATTTGGAGATAAACATCACCAAAAGTTGCAACATTCAAGCTGCCACTGAGAGAAAGATACATGCCGAAACTGACTTCACTCAACCAACAAGAAAGAAAAAGAGGAGGTTAGTGCTGACTAGTGTCTTACAGGAAGAAAGAGAAATGATCAAGAAGGGAAGGGAAAGTGAAGATCGTGCAGAAAATAGAAGTGACAGACCAATCACTATTGTGGACCTTCGAAGTCCATCTCTCTCAGATAAAGAATCCTCTCATCGACAACCCTTCACCCCTTCTACATCTTCTGACAGTTCAGCTCCAAAAGCTCATTGACAAACACTTTCATCACTAGAGCAAATTATTCTGACAGCCTCAGAGATAGGGGGAACGATTTCAGAGAGACCAGTTGAGGAAACTGCAAATCATACTCTACAAGTAGAAGCTATTGCCACACACGAGCCAACTTCGAAATATGCTGAAACAATAGCTAAACGAACTGTCAAATGGCTGTCTCTACCAGAACTCCTTACAGAAAGATTAGGTCTCTTAGCCAGTACCACACGAATTACAAGTGAATCACATTTGGAGCATGTTTGTCGCAGGATAAATGAAAATCATGCGAAGCTTGTGAAGATACAGGATCTCCATAGATGGTTGAATTTATAGACATATGATATCCAACTGGAACTTCTAGAGCTTGAGGATAAAGAAGCACAAGAGCTAGAGAGACTTGGCATCGAGGCATTAGCTGTTGAGCTCAGAAGGAAGCAAGAGGAAGAGGCTGCAGTTGCTGAGCTCAAGAGACAGCAAGAAGCAGACGCAGTTGCTGAGCTCAGAAGGCAGCAAGAACAAGAAGCGGCAGGTGCCGCACTTAAACGACAACAAGAGGAAGCTACAACTGCTGAGCTGAAAAAGAAGCAAGAAGAAGAGGCCGCAGTAGAGCTATAGCACAAAAGGGAAGAAGCTGCTGAACTCCAGCGACATAAAGAAGCAGAAGCAGCTGCTGAGCTGAAACGTCAGCAAGAGGCAGAAGCTGCTGAGCTTAAGCGAAAAGAGGAACAGACTGCTGAGCTCTAGCGACTAAGAGAAGAAGCTGCAAGTGCTGAAGCACATCAAAAGGCAGCAGGAGACGTTGCTGAACAGGCTAAACATGAAGCACCAGCAACCACAGTCACACAGAAGAAGGAAGAGACAGCAACAAGCCAAAACCCTCCTCAACCTGAGCATTCCACTACTACCTCTTAGAGTCAAACCAATGAAGACTCTAGAGCATTAGCCACAATTGAAGGAATTCGGTCTCCTAATCCTCTTTCAGTAGTTGTGAACCCTCTATCCTATGACGTTCTGAGAGAAAAGATAGATCATCGAGTGGAACAGTAGATGGATTTTGTTCTTGATATTGTCAAAAAGGGGGAAGAGAGACGGGCTGAGTTGCTGAAGTTGCAGTTGATCTTAATTGATCAAAAGCGAGAAGAGGAACATAAAAAGCAAGACGAGGAATACAGAAAGCAGGGAGAAGAGCGTAGAAAGCGGGATGAGGATATTACAATAAAGCTAAATCTACTAATGGCTGCCAGAGAGGAAGATGGGAAACACTTCTCAGATGTAACCTCAGTCCTCAAGGCGAAACCTGGTTTGCTTCCCATATCTCCCGCAACTTCCTCGAAGCTAAAAGATGCAGATTCCTCCAATCAAGAAAGGGAGAAGCACAAGAGTCAAAACAAGTGAGCAAGCTCATGATTTTATTTTTGCTTTGTTTTACATTTTGAATGTCTTCTATTACTGCAATTTTAAAAAATTTTATGTACCTGTAAACGATCATATCTATTGAGAAGTGGAAAAACTATTGGTTTGAAGACAACTACTCATTGTCTCTTACCTTGATTCTTGTCTAGCTGAAATCATATTTTCCAGTGTAGAAGAGGCACAGTTCTGAGCAGTGTTAGATAAAAAAATTTGTAAACTCAAATCAATGGCATTTTATCATCGACTAAGATAGACTTAGAGGTATGGTTTTGACAACATCAAAAAGGGGGAAATTGTTAGGTATTGATATAGAAATCATACCTTAATTTGATGTTGTGATGTGTCAAAACTATATACCAAAGTTGTGAATAGGATAATCGAGTTGTAATGGTCTAGGAAGAAGGAAGTAAACAAAACTGTGGAACAGTTTTGAAAAAGATGCCATTTAGACGAGATAACTGTTGTATCTTGAAGATGAAGACGAGCAGAGCAAGGTCACAAAATTGTGGGCGCAGTCTACACATAGAAACTGTCAAGATGTACTCATAGTTTCAGACCTAGACAATTTTGCGTCAAGGAATGCGTGCGTAACAAGATGTCGAACAAGTCGCAAGAGAACTTCAAAGAAGTCAATTATAAAATATAGATAGATACTCAGCTATGACTGGCGTACAACGTTGGTCGACGTCTGACACAACAAGTACGAACTGCTCAGAAAAGTAGAACATGGTAGCAGAAAAAGCCGAAAGACAAGCAACTTTTCGAAAGAGTATGGATTATGATTGGACATCCTTTCCAATGTCTCTACCGGCTATTTTCTGGTGTCTCACCTATAAATTGCAGGACCAACAGAGACATAAAAACCTTTGCATCTCTGCTCATCTGAATACCCTCGCAGATTTGAATCTCCAACATATTTATTATCTATCGACTGAAACAAAAGCTCAAGCATTAAAAGCTATCAAGGAGAAGAAATTATCATCGTGGTTCATTTATTGAACACGAAGCATTCATTGCACATAATCTCTGGAGATTTACTGTGTGACTTTGAGTACACGAGGATAAAGTCAACTGACTTAATCTATTATCTTGGTATTCTTACTTTTAGAGTAAGAAGATAGTAGCCTAATCTTGCAAAGGAAGTCCAGGTTATCATAGGCAACTGCCGACCAGTCAACGTTCTAGGAAGAAAACAACTATCCAACCTTTCGAAGAAGGAAAATAGAGGTTTGTCTTCAGTCCAACTTCGAGTCGGTCCACAGAGATGACGCTGAGCCTTCGACGGACTGAAGAAGGAGTGAAGTACAACTTCCTGGGCGAGTGATCCATTGTGTTGTGGACAGAGGTCTCCACAACAACTGGCTATAGATCGTGAGGATTGTATCTTCACGACTTAGTGAATTACCGGATCTGATATCCGAAGAGTGGATGCAAGACTTGAGGCTCCGAACCACTATAAATATCCTGTGTCATTTACAGTTTTATTTATTTTACGCTCTTTACAGTTTTCAACTATCTTGAAACCTTCAACACTTAGTGTGTAAGTGTTGAAGCGTATAAACTGTTGACTGAGCATAACTGTAAAACTGTTAACCTAATCTGCTGGGTAACTTAAGCTGTGTTTCTAAAAATTGTTATGCAAAAACTGCATAGTGCAAACTGAACTGCTCATAGTTAGATTGTATTTAATTTTTTTATTACTTTCGCTGCACATTACTCGTACTCTGATCTAGGACCAACAGATCTGAAGGACGCTTTGGCTTGTTTTCCATGTTGACAGGCTCTGCATATTCCTTCCTTCTCGAAGGTCTCCTTGGGTGGTCCTGCAACAATGTTATTTTTGGCAATATAATTGATAGTTTTAACATTTAGATGCGTTCACCTTTTGTGCCATAGCTAGTTTGTCTCTTCCTTGCTGTATGCAATAAAACACGATGCTTGCTGACCACTTTCCCAATCGACAACATAGAGTCCTCATTTTCTGATTCCTCTAAGCTTTACTTCTCCAGTGTTCCTATCGGCAATCTCACAACCTGTATCAAAGAAAGAAATAATATATCCATTTTCACTTAGCTAGCTGATGCTTAGTAGATTGTGCTTGTGGCTACCGACGAGGGCCACATTAATGATGCACATGCCATTTTGCTCGATGCACCCTTTTCCAATTACTCTGGCTTTGGAGTTGTCATCAAACGAGATTGAAGGTCCTCTGATCTCCTGAAGTTCTATGAACATCTCTTCATCTCCTGTCATGTGACCCGAGCATCCATTATCTAGGATCCTGTCTGCTCTTCATTTCCATTATCATCATTATTGTCGGCCATGAATACAATGAGAACATCTCCTTCATCTTCTGATGAGTATCCTACGTCGTCGTGATCTGGGATGTCTGGTAGTTCCGTCCTTGTCAACAGAGTTTTGGTAACAAATTTTGATGCTCGCCTTTCAAATAATTTCCTTAATCATTCCCATTCATCTGGATCTATTCATGGACATTCAAATTTCAAATGATTGAGAGAGTTGCAATCGTAGCATGTTCTTGGTGTTTTCTTGACAATTTGGCTGTCAGCTAGTTGACCTTACTGGAATTCTTCTTTCTTGCCTTTGGCTTTCAGGAGCAGCTTTTGTAATCTTTTCATTCTGCTTCTTTTACTTGAGACCCATTGGTAGTTGGTATCTCCTTTGTTGTATTAGATTGAGCTGGTCAATCTGAGTTGAATGGCTTCCTGGTCTTCCACTTCTGTCCGTCTCTCTTCACAAAGAATGTTGCATCCTTGATGGGTTCTTTAATGGTTGCTGCAGCACGAACAGTTTCGTTCTTATTGATTTGCGCGATGTCCTATTCGTGTGCCTTTAGCTGAGCAAACACCTCTTTGGTACTTATTGCAGACAGATCTTTCTCCTTTAGACTAGTCACTTTGACGAACCAATCTTTCTTTGGTAATCTTGAGAGAATCTTTGAGTTCATGCCGGGAAGCTCGTATGTCCTTCCTAGCTTCTTTAACTAAGCTACAATGGTGTTGAATCTGGCTTCCATGTCCTTGACGGTTTCACCTAGAATCAATTGAAAAGATTCATATTAGTCTACCCACTGTTGTAGCTTGTTTCTCTTCATTTGATCCGTCTCCGTGCTTAGAGTGCCAAGAAAGTCCCACATTTCTTTGACTTTTTTGTTCTCCAAGCTTCTTCCATTAGGGCTAGTGACAAGGAATTTAAGATTAAATCCATGGCGACATAGTCCAGTTGGCCACGAACTCATTCTTCATGAGTCCATTCTTTGTACGGCTTGTCCACCAATACGTCTGGTCCTGCTACATCTTCTCCAATCCTGGTCTTCACCTTTTTTATTTTGATTGGTCCATCTTCGATCACTTGCTTCATCTTGGGATGTATCAACATAATCAAAGACCTCTTTTTCCATGTGGAGTAGCTTTCAGGAGCAAACTTTCAAAACTTCCCGTTGTTCGCCATAGCTTTTGACCTGAGCTAAGCACAAAAGCACAGATAGGCAACAAAAATATGGATCTAGTCTTAAGCGACTCAGAAGCAGCTAGTCTGTACAGACCAACCGCTCTGATAACACTTGTTGGTCCCCAATCAAAGTGTTTTTATATGCAGCATAAGTATTAATAATGTCTTGCACTTATCTTGCTAGGTCTCGTCTTAGCAAGTGTTTATCAAATGTGTTTTAGCTTGAATATTTGTTAATTAAATTGCAAATTTTACTACAACACTTGGTATGTTAAGTTTCAAGTATGCGCAACAAAAAAGTAACGAATAAAAGCAGTAAAAGAGACATAAGGATTTATAGTGGTTTGAACAAATGTTCTACATCCACTCATCAGTCCTCTGACTGAAAATTCACTAATTGATTGAATACAAGGTCAGACCTGATCTCTAATGTTGAGCAGCTCCCCCGTCTGGTCAGCGCGTACCTTCAAGCACCTCGGTCTTCAATCTTCACCTCATTGCTCTATAGAGTGAGGACAAACCTCCCTTCTCCTTGGACGTCGACTATTGGGTGTTTTATAGTTCTTCCCAGAACCTATCCTAGTTTTAGCGATGCCCGTAATAATCACGCTTGCGCAGCAAGGTGACTGCTAGATTCTTTCTAGGATTAGAAAGAATCCCAATATCTACCTTAGAAGTTATACTTCAGAGGTCTCGAGCTTCAAGTATGATAGCTTGTGAAAAGCCTCAATCACGTACTAGCTCGGTTGAGTTCGCGTATTGTAGAGAATGTATTGATCTTCTCTAGGTTTCTCTGTTAATATAATTTCACAAACCTTTTAATCATTTTAGGAAGACACCTATTTATAGGTGAAGATTCAAACAACTGTTTGAATCTTATCTGTTAGACTTAAAAGCATTGCTCGCCAATCTTTGTTCTTCTTTTTCTGTAGCGTACAGAGATTCTTCAAGTCTCCCTTGTCTCTGATTGGCGTAGCTCCTATTGTAGCCGTCTTTTTTAGAACGGATCTTTCCCTTTGAACTTGAAACCTCCGTTGTGTTTGATGATTATTCTTTTCTTTTATTTGTCAGGTTTTCTTGTGATTTGGATCCTTTTGATTTGCGACTTGTCTCTTCCTTGAATGCTGTTGAGTGTTTGCTGACGGTAGGCATTCAACTGATGTTGCAGCAGACTTGCTAAGATCATCGTAGCATGCTGATGATACTTCTTCAACATTCTCTTGTTCAACATTCCTCCGTATTTGCTAGCCTTTGCTAGTTTTTCAACAATCTTCAGCAATCATCAAGTCTATTGATTCCTTAAGCATTCTTGATTCTTCTTTTCTAGTTCTTTTACCACTCGAGTATAAATGACCTATACAGGACTCTTACATTTTGACTCGATACTAAGTTGCTAGAAACTTGATTGGCTTGAGCTTTGATGCACCAAAACATAATGAACAAGTATTGACAACAAAGGGGTTTCGATATATCTAACAACATTCCTAACAATGTTCTTGTATGATTGCTTGATATGAGTGTGTGAATGTGCTACGTGCTTATCTGATAATTGATTTTGAAGCTATTTACTCGAAGCAAAAATATATAATCGAGCAATACCCTTGATATTTTGAGGCGGAACATTTAGGAACCATACTGAGTCTAGGGGAATTGCGATGCTGAGAAAAGACTTGATAGGAGAACTTTGTAATCTCGGTAATCAGCTTTCCCATGTGATAGTTAGTATGAAAGCTCAGGATTGAGGCTTTGATCGGACAAAAAGGGGGAAATTGTTAGGGATATTGTTAGAAATATTAAAACCCTTGGTTGTCAATTTATGTTTATTATGTTTTGGTGCATCAAAGCTCAAGCTGGTCTAGTTTTAGCAGCTTAGTATCGAGTCAAAATGTAAAATTCATGTATAGGTCATATATACTCGAGTTGTAATAGAACTAGAAAAGAAGAATCAAGAATACTGAAGGAATCAGTAGACTTGAAGATTGCTGAAGAAGCAACTAAAGGCTAGCAAACACGGAGGAATGCTGAACGCACTCAAGATTGAAGGATTTAAATACTGAAAGCATTATGGTTGGTATATTATGTACAATGTCTATTGGTTAATATATTGGGAATCATAAATGTTTTATGTTCATCTCCTGTCTGAATTAAGAAATATGCGTCGCAAACGCAATTATCCTCTTATCTTGTCGATAGGGAGATCATATGGTGTGTAGTCGATCACGGAAGATCGTATGGATCATTTGACCTAGCGAGATATAAATAGTTATCACAGCTGAGACAGTTCCAGGATAAACTGTCGGTGTAGGCTGCAGCATACGCAGTAATAAGCATCTTATCTTGGATGGCTTGGTATGCTGGTGTGGGGCACGTATTGATAAGGACCTAAGTTGAGATAGATTCTTTTTATCTGACATTAAAAGAATCTAGATCTCTATAGCTTGATGAGATCTTAAACCTAAATGAAGGTACAAAAGTATATGCAGATTGTGTATCACTTTGAGTTGCAGTGAAAGGCTCTACTTGAGCCTGTATATCTATATCTTGGGTGATAGCATTCTTTGTATGATTGTCTGATACTGAAACTAGGTTACCACATCAAGTATAGCATGGTGATATTCCCTGCGCAGCTCAAAAGGTTCATTATGCTAAAGTTCTGCAGGCTGATTAAGTTCAAGCATAAGTGAAAAGGTTTGAGTGGATTGACTCAGGAATATAAGATGTTAATTAATTAAATAGCTTGTCAGAGCTTAAATTAATTAACAAGTGTCTGTAACCTTAAATGTGGGGATAAACCGAGCCCATGTAACCCGTACCTCAAAACGTGGTAGCAAATAGGTAGGACATTATTGATTCTCTGGTGGAATGAATCAATATTAATTAATTATTTAGTTATATTCTGGTTTGAATATGGGAATTAATTAATTCATAGGCCTTATTCGCTATTTGCATTCTGGTCCTTTGTCTGGCCCATGAAAACTCAGGCCCAATAGAAGTCCAGTATTTTCCTATAAATAGGCCTCAGTTTCTCAGATCACAACACACCACAAGATCATACATTGCAGCACAACAAACCAGTATTTTGGGAGCTGTGGTGATCGATTAGATCTGAGAAATGAGGAGGAAATTATGCTTCTCAATCGGGCAAGGAATCCAAAGGGAATCTTCACCAGATATTTGGATTGGAGTTGGGATATAAATCAGAAGATCAGATCAGGAGGATCGTCTTCATTCTTCTCTCCCTCTTGTTTTTCGAAAACTATCTATTAATTTTCATAGATTTAATTCCTTTTATCTATTAGGAATTAATCTTTGTGCGCGGGAAAAGAGATCAAGATCAAATCTCTGCGCACTCGTTCTTCAGGTTTCTACAATCCAGGTATTCTGCACAAACACCCTTATACATAATCAATAGGAGCATGCTAGGAATAATCTTAGGCGTAGCAATTTATTTTTTATATTCCAATTATCAATCTCGGCTAACGGATTTAGTGATTCAGTTCACGAATCCCTTCAATTGGTATCAGAGCCAGGTTCATTAATTAGCTCTGTCAGGAAAAATAATATTGCCTATGATTTGCATGATAATTATTATTGTATTAATGCATGAATGGGTTATGGATTGTAGATTGTGTTTTTGTTCCTCGAGGTTCTCGGATTAATCCGCCCTTTTATTAGGATTCATTTTTCACCCACGAGATAAATTCGTGGTTAGATTTAAATTCCAAATTGTAATAGGATGTTATTCTGTGTAAATTTTCAATTTTAAAATTAAATCTTTAAAACGGAGAACGAAGAACACGAAGAACGAGGGAAGAACACGAAGAACGAAGGGTCACATGATGACGCACGACAGTAGCGTAGCAACAACGACACGTGGCACGCTCACACGCATGGCAGCAGCTACGCGACCATGGCCTACTATAACAAGTGTCTCAAGTCAAACAATATAATGAAATGCTATATGATGACTACAATGTCCAAGGTACTTGCATAGCAACATAATTCGTATGATGATGCTTGTGACATTATGAACAACCTCACTGCGACCTATGGTGAGTCAGACAAAGTTTTCAGATTCATTCTCATGAGGGCAATCGTGGGAAAGAAAACGGCTGAAGGTAGCTCGGTCAGAGAGCACGTGGTCAGCAAGACTCATCTCATGGATAAACTCACGCTGCACGGAGGTTTTATCGATGCGGATTTGCAGGTTTATATCATTCTCAACTCTCTGCCAAAGCCATTGAGAACTTTAGACTGAATGCTGTCATGAACAAGAAAGAGTACACTCTTAACGAGTTACTCAATGACTTGATGGCAGCGGAGTCAGTGATGCTTCCAGAAAAGGTTGCTTTGGCTACTTCAGGAAACCGTCCTGTTGCGTTGGTTGGCAAGAGGCGCAAATGAATGTTTAAGAAGAAAACCAAAGGTACAACTTCTGTGAAGAAGTCAAAA
>JAPKLW010000013.1:318876-359956 GCA_026898455.1 Plectranthus barbatus
GTTTAAACCAAGGGTTTGAATAAATAAATCTAAACAAGCATCACAGAAGGAGAATCCCTAGAACCTGTTTAGGGTTCTAGCCTAACATATTGAAAGTAAACATTGCGGAGAAAAGTAAAGATTGCATAAAAAAATAAAAGTTTGACAAAAAGTAAAGAGGAATTCTAGCAAAACTTAAAGAAAACAGAAAATAAAGTATGGAATAAAAGATGGGATGAAGGTAAGGAAAAGGGTATGAATTCTGAACTAATTATGAGTTTATATAGTAGTAGGGTTGAGGCCTTGGATGGTATCTTTGCTTCAAAATTCGTCCAAATCTTGATATAATATCTTCCCCTTTCAAATCTTCAGTGGCGTACGAATTTGTGCTGAAAAATCCCGCGTCTCGGCCGAGATGAATCCTGCCACGGCCGAGATGGATGCTTCTGTCTCGCCCGAGATGGATTTCATTTCGGTCGAGACAGAGACCGTTTCTCTACTTCTGACCCTTCTGCGCAGTCTCACGATTTTGGCCATAACTTTCGCGTCCGAACTCCGATTGATCCGATTCCAGTTGCGTTGGAAAGCTAACTCAAAGATCTTTCAAATGATATGCTCCATTAGCTCAGATTCCCACGGTGGAAGAAGTAGTGACTGTTTCTCCGAACATCTGCTGCTCTCGGTACGGGCTCTCCATTGGATTTGGCCTAAAACCTGCGAAATCTCACCATGACAAGCATAATACCCTCTAATATATACTCATGCTCAGTTTATTCAAGAAAACAAGTTAAAATGCATAAAAGAAAGGGAAAACAAAGCGAAAAGAGAGTAGAAAAACGAGCTTATCAGTAAGCTTGCCTCGATTTTTGATGAGCTCAAATATTCCAAGCTCGAGAGCCAGAGGTGGAAGGAGAAGTACGATGACTTGAAAAAGGAGAAGCAGGAGCTCATATGCCGATGCAAGGACCTCGAGGAGGAGCTAAGGGCCTCGATTGTGAGGTTCGAGGCCTTGCAGCAGAATACTGAGATGAAGCTCGAGTCGTAAAAGGGTCGGTTCCACAAGAGCCAGGAAAAGAGGCTCAAAGAGCAAAAAGCGCACGAGGCGGAGGTTAAGGCATTGAAGAAGGGCGACGGGGTCTATTTTCAGGGAGTCTTGGCAAACCCAGACTTCAAACAAACTTTCGACCTCCTGGTGCGGATGGTTACAGGATCCATCTGCGCTATGGTTGGGCGAAGGTGTCCGGAGTTTAACCTAGACAACATCACGTGCACGCCTACGCCTCCGTCGTCGCCACCAGTCGCCATCGAGGGAGGCCCCTCGACTCCGAGATGCTGGAAGCCGAGAAGGAGCCGACCCACCTCGATCCCATTCCAGAGATTGAGGTGGAGAGGAGTGCAGAGAAGAAGGAGGCGGACAACTTCCTCAATGATGGAGGCAAATGGGACCCCCAGAAGAAGATGGATGAAGACGTGGCTCCATGAAGAATAGTTTTTTAGTCATTCGTCTTCTTCTTTTGTAATCAACTTTGTATTCTGTTTTGTCGTACTCTAATATTGTCGCTATTTGGATTTTGAACGTCTGATATTTGATTAGCGTGTTTTCCATATCTCAGTGATTGTGTGTTGGGATTTGTTGATCGCTTGCGTCTTGCTTTTGGCTTTTGTTTATTGACTTCGACCTCCTCTGTCGGGGTAAGCGGCTCCATATAGAAGAGTGTAGGGGGTTGGTGTCGAGCAGTCATGCTCGTCGACATCGACCCTTTAACTTAGCTGCAACACAAGCAATAAGAGGTCAGGTTGGGCGATGCCTAGGCATCGCCCTCAGACGCTCAAGTCAGTAAATGTGTTATGTATAAATAATGACAAAATGAGATGTAAAGATAAAATAGAAATGCGCATATCTGTATACTAATGATAGTATTTCTTCAAATGTTTGATGTTCCAACTGTTTTGCACCCTTCTCCCTTCCAATGTTTCAAGCTGGTAAGCCCCGTGCCCTATTACTTTAGATACCTTGTAAAGGCCTTCCTAGTTAGGGGCTAGCTTTTCTGCTCCGGATTCTTTCGTGTTTTGGAACACCCTTCTTAGGACTAGATCTTCTTCTTGGAAGCTTCTGATCTTTAACTTCTTATTATAGAACCTTTCTCCTTGAAGTCATCGCCCGGAGGCTTTAACGGCAGCGTCCTCCCATACCTCGTCTATAAGCTCGAGGTTTTTCTGGAGCAGGTCTAGGTTCTCTATTTCATCTGCGAATTTTACTCTCGGACTACGGGCGATGACTTTGACAGGTGCTACAGCCTCAATAACGTATGCAAGTGAGAAAGGTGTGGCAACAGTGGCGGTCCTTTGCGTGGTCCGATATGACCAAAGAACTGCGGGGAGTTCTTCTACCAATCCGGACCCGTGCGGGCTCAACTTCTTCTTTAAGGTCGCCATTACCGTTTTATTAGTGGATTCTGCTAGACCATTCGCTTCGGGATACCGGGGTGTTGAGAACACCAGCTTCATCCCGTAGGTGTTGCAGAAGGTTTGCAATCTTTCGCTGGCAAACTGTCGCCCGTTATCTGTGCGTATCTCCTTTGGGATTCCGAAGTGACATAGAACATGCTTCCATAGGAACTTGATAACCTCCAAATCTCGAGTTTTTCCTAGGGCTTCACCTTCCACCCATTTAGTGAAGTAGTCGATCACCATGAAGATATGATCCTTTTGCCCGGTCCCCTTTGGGAGGGGCCCTACTAGGTCCATTCCCCATACCATGAATGACCATGGGGTGATTGAAGTGTGGACATGTTCCGCGCTCCTGTGGGTGGACGCCTCGAAGCGCTGGCAACTATCGCATCATCTAACATGATCGGTCGAGTCTTGTTTCAGAGTGGGCCAGTAGAACCCGGCTGTGATCACTTTATGGGATAGCGATCGAGCCCCAGTGTGGTTTCCGCAATCACCTTCTTGTATCTCTGCGAGCATCCCTTCTACTTCGAGGGAGGCGATACACCGGAGGAGGGGTCCTCCGAGCGAACGCCTGATATAACTTATCGTCAATAAGGGTGAAGCGAGCGGCTGTTCTTTCGATCTTTGTCGCATTATTCTTATCACCGACTGGAGGCTCCCCGGCTAGGTATTGTATGATTGGGACCCTCCAGTTGCTTCCGTCTTGATCGACAGGTTTGACACTATTTTGGGTGGAGATGGATGGTGCTAGTAACCAGACCTCGGGGATCGATCGGGTACTCTGAGAGGAGCTGGTGGTAGCTAGGCTTGCCAAAGCGTCTGCCCGGGCATTTGACTCTCGGGGAATATCACAGATATCCCATTCGTCTATTTTTTCCATTTAGTTTCTTGATCACGAAGTGGTATAGTTTCAAGCGCTCCTCCTTTACGGCATAAGTGCCGTCCAGTTGGTTGACCACTAGTTGGGAGTCGCTCTCTGCGCGGACTCTACGAGCCCCGAGCTCTAGGGCTAGCTGTATTCCTTGGACGAGTGCCTCATACTCGGCCTCGTTATTCATTGCCGGGAAGTCAAGCCGGATTGCTCGTTTGTAGTTTTCTCCGTGTGGATCCGTTAGGACCACCCCGGCCCCATTACCGTGCACGTTACTGGCTCCATCGATTTTTAGGGACCATACCCCGACATCTTCATCAGCCTTTGTAATGTGTGCTACTTCGTGCTCCGCCTTTAGTTTCCAATTCGTAGAGAAATCCGCAACGAAGTCAGCTAACACTTGCGACTTGATAGCAGTCCTTGGTTCGAACTGGATTCCATAGCCTTCTACTTCGACTGCCCACTTGAGCAGATGCCAGACAGGTCTGGCTTTGTTAGTACGGCTCTTATAGGATAAGTTGTGATCACCTTGATGGAGTGTGCTTCAAAGTAGGGTCGCAGCTTTTGAGCAGCATTTACGAGCACTAGCGCGAGCTTCTCTAGGGTGGTGTACCACGTTTCTGCGTCTAGTAGGGATTTACTAGCGTAATGCACCGGGTGTTGTTTGTCGTCCACTTCACGTACCAGCACGACCCCAACCACATGATCTGACACCGATAAGTAATGCAGCAGTGGTTCACCGTCCACCGGTTTCGACAACTGGGGCGGGCTAGCTAGGTAGGCTTTCAGCTCCTCGAGTGCCTTAGCGCACTCCTCGGTCCACTCGAACCGCTTTCCCTTTCGTAACGTGTTAAAGAAGGAATTGGTCCTTACGGAATAGCGTGATATGAAGCGACTAAGGGCGGCGAGGCGCCCAGTCAGCTTTTGCACTTCCTTCGGGGATCTCGGGTGTTCTATGCCCTGAATTGCCCTGATCTGTGTGGGGTCCGCCTCTATTCCCCTTTGGGTTACTATATGACCAAGGAACTTGCCAGAAAACACTCCGAATGAACACTTTGCCGGATTAAGCTTCATGTTGTACTTTTCCAAAGTCTGGAAAGCGTCTTCCAGGTGGGCCACATAGTCCCGGGAACTGAGCAATTTGATGAGCATGTCATCAACGTAGACCTCCATCGTCTTGCCGATCTTTTCTTTGAACATAGAGTTGACGAGGCGTTGGTATGTCGAGCCTACATTCTTTAACCCAAACGGCATCACCTTATAGCAATAAATGCCTTGACTGGTGATGAAGGTTGTCTTCTCTTGGTCATCAGGGTGCATCTGGATCTGATTTTACCCAGAGAATGCGTCCGTGAAGCTCAAAAGTTTGTGCCCCACCGTTGCATTGACTATGGCGTCAATGTGCGGTAGGGGATATGGGTCCTTCGGGCACGCCTTATTTAGGTCGGTGAAATCAATGCAGACCCAATTCTTACCATTTTTCTTCTTGACGACTACCACGTTGGCAAGCCAAGTGGGGTAGTGCACCTCTCGTACCGACCCAATATCGATGAGTTTTTGTACCTCCTCGTTGATGGCCTGGTTTTTCTCCACAGAGAACTTCCGTTGCCGCTTCTGCACCGGCCTGCAGTTTGGGTCCACCTGGAGGCGGTGTGTGATGACCGATAGGTTGATTCTGATCATGTCACGGTGCAACCAGGTGAATACATGAACCTTGCTTCGAAGGAACCCCAGAAGGGCATTCCTGACATCGGCGGGCAGCTCCGCCCCTACGAAGGTGGTGCGACTCGTATCAGACTCGTCTTTGGCTACTTCCTCTAGCTCCTCGGCTTCGGGTCAACCAGAAGGGGTCGGTGCGGAGCCGTGCTGTTGCACACAGATGGCTCGAAAACTGGCGTAGTAGCAATCTCTTGATGCCTTCTGCTCACCTTTGATAGTCTGGATTCCCCAGGGAGTGGGAATCTTAAGCACCTGGTGATACGACGAGGGAATTGCTTTAAGCTCGTGAATCCAAGGTCTCCCCGAAATGGCATTATGCGCAGAATTGGTGTCTACAACCTGGAATTTCACGTCTAAGTTCAGGCCTCCGCAGTACATGGGTAAGGTGACCTCTCCTACCGTCCGCTGTTGGTCCCCGTTGAAACCATAGAGGGTAATGGTTACCGGCTCTATCTTGCTCATAGGGATTTGCATCTCCTTCAATGTTTGAAGGAACATGATATTCATGGATAACGGTAGTTTGATATCAAAAGTTATATCACGAGCGCGTCATAGTGTTGATGAATGAGCCCCGGCATGTCCTCGGCGGTAAACTGAATCGCCTCATGCTGCTACATGGGGCTAATGTGGTGGACCTTCTGATTGAGGACCCTACGGGCTCTCTTGGCCGCAGAGCGCGACCTTCCGCTAATCTCAGACCCTCCGACGATGACGTGGATTGTCCGCTCGGCGGGTGGTGGATTGTTCTGGGGCTCTGTTTTCCCAGTGGGGTTGGCCTGCCTGCCCCTCGTCCATGTATTCTTTCTCTTGTTCGTCAGGTACTCGGTAAGGAAATCGTTCTTTAGAAGCTCGAGCACCTCTAGACGTAGGGCTTGGCATTCCTCAATTTTGTGGCCGTGATCATTATGAAAGCCACAAAACTTCTTCATATCCCGCGTCTTGGGGTCGAACTTCATCTTGGCTGGCCATTTCAAATCACCACCGAGCCTCTTGAGCATGTTGTTGACCAAGTACTTTTGGTCGATGCAGAGGTTATAGGGTACTTCTCCCGCTCGCGGTGTGCGACTGTAAGGATGATCTCGTTGGGAACGATGCTTGTTTCAGTAGTCCTTCCGGTCTACATACCTCGAGCTAGAGGAGCTTCCTCTAGGTCGATCCTCTCGGTGCTGACTGGCGAGCTCATAGGCCTTCTGCACATTCAGACGCGCAATGCGGTTCGGCTCGTCCTCTTCCCAGTTAATCTCAGCCCAAGCCTGCGAGAGGACTGAGTCCATGTCATAGCAAGGGTGGCTAGTCAAGTCACGATAGAGCTTTGAGGACATGTCCAGGCCATTTTTGAAAGCAAAAACCGCACTGAGAGGAGGACAGTTCGGTATAGAGGCGAGCTCCTGGTTGAAGCGCCCCACGTAGGATCTCAGGGACTCTACCTTCTTTATGCGTATGCTGTTGAGCGCGTCCAGGTGCTTGGCCACGCATCGGCAGTTGGAGTACTGCTTCCTGAAGGGCATATGGAGCTCCAAGAACGTCGAAAGGGAGCTACTCGGTAGGTTGACGAACCATTGAAGGGCTGGTCCGGTCAGACTCGCTTCAAAGCATTTGCACATGTAGGCCTCCCGAAGGTCACCCGGGATCAAGGTAGTCAGCATTTTCTGCTTATAGAGGGCTATGTGATCCTCCGGGTCTGTCGTCCCATCGTACAGCTGGAACGAAGGCGGCACAAATCTCGTCGGGACATCCATGTTAGTGATGTCAGGCGTGAAAGGTGAGTCAGCATAACTGTCACGCGGTATTAGCATGTTTAGAGGGATGATCCCTGGGATGCGGCAGATGTGCTTCTCTAGTCCAGCTATTCGCGCTTCGAGATGCCGTTCGTACTCGCCTCGTGGCTGCTCGGTGGCGAGGCGTTCAGCTGGCCGGTAGGTCATTGCCCCTGAAGATCCACGCCCGAGACCTGACCCCACAGGCGTGTCGAGGTCGAATGCCATCTCCAAGTCGTGGGCAAGGTTTTTGCGAGGGTTCGTCAACTTTTCGCCAGTAAGCGGCTCCTCGACGATGGGCTGCTTTTGGAGCGCGTTCTCCTTGCGAAGCTGCTCGTTCTCCCTTCGCAGGGCATGATTAGTAGCATGCAACTCCATGATTCTGGAGTCCATCTCCTTCGCTTGGCGCTGGTTCTCCTCAGCCTCCTCGGCTAGTCGTGCTAGAATCATATTCAGCATCTCCGTAGGCACGGCCTGGGTGCCGCTGGTTTGAAAAATTTGCCGCACCAACTCGTCGACAGGGATGAGCTCCTTCGAACCGGAGGGTCCTGATGGGGGAGCCCCAGTAATCTTCCTAGTTTGGTTTCCGACCTATATGTCGTTACCTACCATTGAATTGGCGGTAAAAATAGTCCCAAGGGCCCCACGGTGGGCACCAAATGTTGAGGTTCGATTTCACGAGAAAATGGAGCCCTTAGAACTTTGTTAGAAAATAGCAAATAATAACAATAAGCGAAGGAAATAAATGTGGATAAACGATCAAAAATGAGCAATAGCAAACGAGATAATGTCGATATATTGGCGTGCGTAAAAAAGAAACGAGATCTGTCGGGAATTCGATGGAGTTACAGCTAGGTTTTGCTATGAGAGAATTGATACAAAAAATGAGCTCCCTGCCCCTATTTATAGACATGATAGTGGCAGGCTGGCAGTAACTAACCCTAGGCGTCAAGCTGCAACGGCTCGCCGAGAATATCGGACCGGTTGCGGGTTTTTTGGGGGAGGTTAGGGCTCCAACGTTCGGGCGCCGCCAGCAAGCTAGGATTTCTCTTCCTGAACCGTCTCGATATCGACCCGTTCAGCTCCACGATGGCGAGGCGCTCCGGTCCTTTATGGCGAGGCCTTGACTTAGGTAGATTTCAGCATCCCGTTGGCTTTGGCGAGCCAGCCTTCCGGATTGGACCTTTTTGCACGGGCCGACTTTTCTATTGGGCCTGGGCCTGTGGACCTGGCCCCAACAGTACCCTAGACTCAGACTTCGGAGGATGTTGAATTGATTGTAAAAGTACGAGTGGGACATGCCAATTCCTTGGTCACAAGCTGATAAGCTGGTTCAGAAAAAAACAACACTCCATAGCAACATCCACGTCATAAGCTGGGTATGTAGCTGCTGCGAGTTGCAGTGGATCAAACAACAACTTCCAGACTATGAGGTTAGCACCAGTTGCGTTCCTTTATAATGCGACTACAACAGTGCAGTGTGCATCACAAAGAATCCAGTACATCGCTCAAGGACGTAGCACATTGATATCAGACATCACTTCATTCGAGACCATGTTGAGTAAAAGGATATCTCCGTAGATTATATTAGGACAGAAGACCACCTATCAGACATACTGACCCAACCTCTAGCGGAAGGCAGATTTAAAGAGCTTTGTCTTAAGCTCGGTCTATTAGAGTTAGATGAGGTTACAGATGAATGAGTCCCAACTCTCATTCAATTCTTGGATTTCTTCAAAGTATTGGAATTCTGAAGTTATTTGGATTTCATGGAGATAATGTGGAATAAGAGTGTGTCCAAGCTCACGCTCTTTAGAGGAATACTAAAAATTTATCTCGATTGCTGATTCCCAGCTCTCAACAATCTTGACGGTCAGATATTGAAGAATATTGGTTCCAGCAGACTAGATTAGGAGAATGCTGAGTCCTAGCTCTCAGCATGAGAAGACAACTGCTGAATCAATTTTGGGAAAGTATTCAAATAAGGGAATAAATATCAGGATACTCAACCGACATATCAATTAAGATCATTATCAATGACGAAGCGATGACTGATATTTGCTATCATTACCGAAGATTTTGTTCAAGGCTTGAGACGATTCGTTCAAGGAGCAAGCCGCAGGTAATGAGGAGCAAGCCAAGAAAAAGGGCAAGCGTGATCGTTTTCAAGGATAAACCGTGAAAGTCATAGTGCTAGTGGTAGATACATCTCTACCAGTTCGTGATATCATTAAGGAGAGTGAGGCAGAGCCCATTGAGCCAGCCTCCAAGGATGCAAAGAGAAGGCTTAAATTCTCCAATGAGAAGGAGTCGCGGAAGAAGAGGCGACCAGAGAAAGCGCTGAAAAGGGCACGCAAGCAAAAAGAATTTGATAAAGTCAAGTTGCAGATGACTCTGGAGCATAGGGATGCTCAGTACGAGCAAGTCATGGCTACCTATGACGAGCGCAACGCCAATATTCAAGCTAGTGATAAATCTGGATGCATCACCAAAAGGGACGTCAAGAAGGCACAGACCGCAAAATGAAAAACCAAAGTTAGAAATGTTGAAGAAAGCATTGTGAAACCAGATGCCATGTTCGATGCAAAATTTGAAAAACGGCAGAGGAGAGAAGCACTTATGGAATCAAGGAAGACACAGATTCCAGCGCAAGGGGAAATGAGTTCTGATACCCTAACCAGTCAGCCCACCACCACTCTAGGGGGAAGTGTAAGTACTCAAGTCAATGTTAAAAAGGTTTGGTCACAGATTGCTTCGCAAAGAGGAAACAATTTTGTAGTTGAAAAAGAAACTGAGGAGACACAACTGGCTGCGCAAGGAGAAAGCTAGGTTGTTAAAATTTTGGCAGAGTACGATTTGGTAAAGGGAACCAAATCCTGATTGTCGAAAAAGAAGACAAGGCAGCGGATGAGGAGAATGCTGACCTTGAGAAGATGAATGATGAGGGTACAACAAAATTCGAGGTAGCTACACAAGAGGGTGTTCAGCAAGACATTACAAAAACAAAGAAGATGGAGATTGATGAGAGCATTGTTGAATAGACACCAACGAAAGAAGAAGTCACTACCTCCTTAGATGCTGAAGCCCGAGCAAGATTTCTAGCAAATCTCACTACAAGCGTGCGAGTACGAAATGAGCAGTATCTACGCGCATTGGGAATGGATCCATATACCGTTCCAGGATGGAATTCAAAAATAGAAACTACCTCCGTGCTTGAGCGTACTATTGCGTCACTGTGGCAGAGACACATTCTAATTCTTACCTCTCCTGAAGTGTCAGGTATATCGTTCAGTGATATCCCTAGTTCTGATGATGAGGAGGATGCAGGAAACACTGGAGCTACCAAAGGGAGTGTGCTGCTTGCAGATGGTGAATCCATGTTTCGAGGAGAAACACTGAGAGTGCCCATAGGAGGACTACCTGACAGGAAATTCAAAGCAAAGAGGATTGCTAAGTGGGGTCCTCCTATCACCGTGAGAGATGAGAAGGATGATGATCTCTTCTCATGGGCAAAAGATATTTGTGTCTTTATTGAAGCTCAAGTTGCTGCGAGGTTGAGAACACATATCCTGCGGAATTACTGGGCGAGTCTTCTGATCTTGAATGGATGAGAATAGAGTTATAGAGGTGGAGGTTTTTTGACAATGCCACTCATGAACTGCACTACGAACACCGCACGATTATGATTGCCAGGATGGGTCTCAACTACTGGCGATGTAAAGATGAATGGGCTGACGACTGAATGGGTCAGACATCCAAAACATAGTATATGGAGAAGTAGGTTGCAGCTTGACTACAGAAGATTAAAGCACACTGAGCACTCACAGGAGATCGCTCATTGCCACCATCCGAGTATGTTGCTTAAGATTCTCCACCATTCACTCAGCACTTCATATCCCCAGCAACAAGAAGAAAGATGGTCGTAGCTGCTGATCTGAATACCATATTAGTAGAAGAAGAAGCCGCACAAAAGAGAGAAGAGGATCAAAAGAAAATGTTGGAGTTCAAGGAGCGGATCCTGACTCAACTGGAAAATTAGTCATCCAAAATGGACAACTTTATGCCTCCATCTCCCATCACTACTGAAGAAGAAAGAGTTAGGGACTATGGACCTCTCACAGCAGTCAATGTTGATCTACCATCCACTTCGTCTCAAGCACTGACCACCACTGCCACCATGCCTACTACCCATAACTAGATTGTGCTATCGAAGGATTCCGAGGTCATGATAATTGAGCCCTTGAGCTCCATCACTTCTCAGAGGGACCTCCAGCAATTCATACATACGATGGTAGGAAGGAGCATTGAAGAGCACATTGCACCGATCGTGCGAACGAAAGGAAAAAATCAGGTGATCGAAGCAAAGGAAGAACTGCACACTACTTTGTAGGACAATATTGAGACCTTCTCTACAGGCCTTTTTGTTGCGATCAAAAAGGGGAAGAGAATAGATTAGCGGAGGATGCAGAAAGACTGAAGGAATAAGAAGATAGGTTCGGACGCTTCGAAGCTAGAAGAAAATTGGAAGAATACTTGAGAAGACAAGAATGATAAGAAGAGAGAGAAGAACGAAGAAGGATCAAAGAGAATGAGAGAATCAGATGAAAAGAGAGAGAAGTTGTAGTGGACAAATTCATGTAAGTAACGCTCGAGACTCTCAAGAACGTGAAGAAGACCACCGCCGGTTCCTCAGGTGCTAAAAATACTTCTGATTCAGACTCCTCGATACCAAGAAGTAATCTCTCTTACCCATATAAGTCTTCTAGTATGAAAAAAAAAATTTGAATTGGGTATGTGTTTCTTGTACTTCATGGCTTGATATTTTTAATGGAAACTAACCCATACTGATGACAACATCTAATTGTCCAACTCTGTTTTAATTGAACAAGCTAAAATTACACACTCAGTGTAATCAGCAAACTGCGTGGATTGATGATGTGTGTGATATGTTTGTTGGTCCCCGATCAGAGTGTTTTTATACACATCAATAATTTCTTGCACTTATCTTGCTAAGGTCTCGGCTTAGAAAGTGTTTATCAAATGTGTTTTAGCTCGAATATTCGTTAAGTTAATTGCAGATTATACTACAACACTTGGTGTGTTGAGTTCCAAGTATGCGCAACAACAAAGTAACGAATAAAAGCAATGAAAGAGACACAAGGATTTATAGTGGTTGGAACAACTGTTCTACGTCCACTCTTAAGTCCTCTGACTGAAAATTCACTAATCGATTGAATAAAAGATCAGGCCTGATCTCTAATGTTGAGCAGCTCCTCCGTCTAGTCAGCGCGCACCTTCAAGCACTTCAGTCTTCAATCTTCACCTCGTCGATCTATAGAGTGAGGACAAACCTCCCTTCTCCTCGGAGGTCGACTGTTGGGAGTTTTATTGTTCTTCCTAGAATCTATCCTTGTGTTAGCGATGCCCGTAATAATCACGCTTGCGCAGCAAGGTGACTGCTAGATTCTTTCAAGGATTAGAAAAAATCCCAATATCAACCTTAGAAGTTATACTTCAGAGGTCTCGAGCTTCAAGTATGATAGCTGGTGAAAAGCTTCAATCACGTACTAGCTCGGTTGAGTTTGCGTAGTGTAGAGAATTTTTCGATCTTCTCTAGATTTCTCTGTGAATTTAATTTCGCACGACACCTATTTATAGGTGAAGATTCAAAAAACCTGTTGAATCTTATCCGTTAGACTCAAAGGCATTGCTCGCCAATCTCTGTTCTTCTTTTTCTGCAGCGTACATAGACTCTTCCAGTCTCCCTTGTCTCTTATTGGCATAGCTCCTATTTGTAGCCGTCTTTATCAGAATGAATCTTTCCCTTTGAACTTGAAACCTCCGTTGTGTGTGATGATTATTCTTTTCTTTGATTCGTTCGGTTTCCTTGTGATTTGGATCTTTATGATTTGCGAATTATGTCTTCCTTGATTGATGTTGAGTGTTTGCTAGTGGTAGGCATTCAGCTGATGTCTCAACAAACTTGCTAAGATCTTGAATGGATGAGAATAAAGTTCCAGAGGTGGAGGTTTTTTTACTATGCCAGTCACGAACTGCACTACGAAGATCGCGCGATTATGATGGCCAGAATGGGTCTCAACTACTGGTGAAGTGAGGAGGAATGGGTATACGATTGGATGGATTAGACATCCAAGAGATAGTATATGGAGAAGCAGGTTGCAGCTAGACTAAAGAAGATTAAGACACACAGAGCACTCACAGGAGATCGCTCATTGTCACCATCCGAGTATGTTGCTGAAGATTATCCACCATTCACTCAACGCTTCAAATCCCCAACATCAAGAAGACAGATGGCCGTAGCCGCTGAGCTGAAAACAAAGTTAGCAGAAGAAGAAGTCATACGAAAGAGAGAAGAGGATCAGAAGAAGATGTTGGAGTTCAAAAAGCAGATCCTTACTCAACTGGCAAATAAGTCATCTAGAATGGACAACTTTAGGCCTCCTTCTCCCATCACTATTGAAGAAGGAAGAGTTAGGCAACATGAACCTTCCACAACAGTCAATGTTGATCTACTATCCACTTCGTCTCGAGCACTGGCAACCACTGCTAACATGCCTACTCCCCATAATCAGATTGTGCTATCGGAGGAACCCTAGGTCGTGACAATTGAGCCCATGAGCTCTAGTACTTATCAGAGGGACCTCCAACAATTCATACATACGATAGTAGGAAGGAGCATTGGAGAGCACATTGCACCGATCGTTTGAATGGAAGTAAAAAATTAGGTGATCGAGGCAAAGGAAGAACTGCACACTACTCTACAAGACAACTTTGAGACCTTCTCCACATGCATTTTTGCTGTGATCAAAAAGGGGGAAGAGAAGAGATTAGCAGTGGAGGTAGAAAGACTGAAGGAAAAAAAAGACAGGTTTCGGTGCCTCGAAGCCAGAAGAAAACTGGAAAAAGACTTGAGAAGAAAACAACAAGAAGAAGAGAGATAAGAACTAAAAAGGATCGAAGAGAAGGGGAAAATCAGAAGAAAAAAGAGAGAAGCCGTTGTGGACAACTTCATGAAGGTAACACTCGAGATTCTCTTGAACGTTAAGAAGACCACCACCGGTTCCTCAGGTGATATGACCTTCGCCGGAAGGTTTAGATCGTAGCCTCAAAACTCAAATAGTTCGACTCAGACACGACGCGGTAGCAAACTGAAATTGAACGATGGAAGGATCCAACACCTTTGGATTCGAAAATATTCAAGTGTCGTTGTCTAGAATAAATCTCCTACAACCCAAGAAGCGAATTGATTCAACAACGAAGGATATACGTGAAGACACCACCAATGAATATGACTGTCCAATTGATTAGTTGAGCCTTTAAAATCTGAAAACTGAATAAATTTTTTTCTATTCAAGGCCTATATATAAGCAACTCAAATCCTAGTCTAATAAGGCAATTATAATTTTGAAAAATTAAATAAAATTCAAAAATAAAACTTAAAAATGCAAAAGTACTTAAACAAAGGCCTAAACATGTTGGCCCAAAATAATGGATTAAAATTAAACTATAACCAAACACTACACATAATTAAATTAGTAATTTTTGGGCCTTCGTTTAACTCTTCAATCAGCACCGATTCTTTGGAAATAATTGCAGCCTAAAAGCCTTTAATCAATAAACTTAATCCAGCACTCAAAGTCCTTGCTCTAGCTCTAGTCATCGCCCCACTCGGAATGTAGACTAGATCGTCTCTCACAGCTGCTACTTGGGCTCCATCTTCAAGAGGATTTGTCCTCAAATCCAAGCTGTCTTCTACATCAAAATAACTTAAATCAGCAACATTAAATGTAGCACTAACATCATACTCACCTGGTAAGTCCAACTTGTATGCATTGTCATTCACTTTCTCCATCACTTGGAAGGGACCATCTCCACGAGGTAACAACTTCGTTCTCCACTGCAAATGAAACCTCTCCTTTCTCATATGCAGCCAAACCCAATCTCCAGGCTCAAACAACATCTTCTTGCGCCCTTTATTCACCTGCTTGACATACTACTTAGTACGGCGCTTAATGTTCTGCCTAGCCTTCTCATGAATCTGCTTCACAAAATCAGCTCGTTTCAGCCCATCAAGATTAGTAAACTCTTGTGCAGGTAAATGAGATAAATCCAAAGGAGTCAAAGGATTAAAACTATACACAATCTCAAAAGGTAAGAATTGAGTAGCAGAATGAACTGAACGATTATAAGCAAACTCAACATGAGACAAACATTCTTCCCAATTCTTAATATTCTTCCTAAGCACAACTCTCAACAAAGTAGATAAAGTCCAATTAACTACTTTAGTTTGACCATCAGTTTGTGGATGACCTATTAACTTAGAATCTCTATCAGAAACAATTGACCTAGGAATTCCATGCAATCTAACAACTTCTATAAAGAACAAAGCAGCAACATGAGATGCATCACCAGACTTATGACAAGGAATAAAGTGAGTCATCTTAGAAAACCTATCAACAACAACAAATATAGAATCACTACCACGGGAAGTACGTGGCAAACCTAGCACAAAATCCATAGAAATATCAACCCAAGGTGCAGTAGGGATAGGTAAAGGGGTATAAAAGCTATGAGGATTAGACATAGACTTAGCCTGTTTACAAGTAATGCATCTACCACATACCCTCTCAACATTACATTTCATGTGAGGCAAAAGAAGTGCTCATGCAACACAGCCAAAGTCATAGCAATACCAAAATGACCCATCAAGCCACCACCATGTGACTCTAACAGTAATAATTCATGTAGAGAACACCTAGGAATGCACAACTTATTTTTCCTAAAAAAAAATCCATCATGCCTAAAGTATTCACCACTAGCAGATGTCTCACATGCAACATAAAGGTCACCAAAATCCTCATCAGAAGCATACAAACTCTTAATGCACTCAAATCCAAGTAACTTAGCATCTAAAGTGGAGATTAAGGCATACCTCCGAGACAATGCATCGGCCACCATGTTTTCCTTACCTTGCTTGTATTTGATAACATAAGGAAAGGTCTCTACAAACTCCATCCATCTTGCATGTCTCTTACTCAGCTTGTGCTACCCCTTAAGATGCCTCAGCGACTCATGATCGGTGTGAATAATGAACTCCTTAGCCCACAAATAATGCTGCAGCGTTTTTAAGGCTCTCACCAAGGCATAAAGCTCCTTATCGTAAGTACGATAGTTCAATGTCGCTCCATTCAGCTTCTCGTTGAAGTATGCCACAAGCCTCTTCTCCTACATCAAAACTTCACTGATACCAACCCCAGAACCATCACATTCTCTTAGAAAAGTAAGGAAGAGATAGTACCAGGGCATGTGTCAACTTGTACTTCAGCAACTCAAAGGCCTTCTCATACACTTCTCCCCATAAGAATTCTACAGTCTTCTTAATCACTTCAGTCAATGGGGCTGCAATGCTGCTGAAATGGGGTACAAAATGCCTGTAAAAGTTGGCAAGTCCGTGAAAACTGCGAACATCGCCAACGTTCTTAGGCTGCGGCCACTCCTTGATAGCTTGAATTTTCTCTTCATCCACCTGTACTCCATATGCACTAACAACAAAACCAAGAAACACCAACTTATCTATGTAAAAGATGCACTTTTTTATGTTAGTAAACAATCTCTCCTTGCGAAGTACATCCAAAACAGACTTCAAATGATCAAAACGATCATCATGACTCCTCATATAAATAAGAATATCATCAAAATAAACCACTACAAATATGCCAATAAAAGCTCTCAAAACATGGTTCATAAGACGCATAAAAGTACTACGAGCATTGATTAAACCAAAAGGCATGCCTAACCACTCATTCAACCCAAACTTAGTTTTAAAAACAGTTTTCCACTCATCGCCCTCCTTAATCCTAATCCGATGATATCCACTACGCAGCTCTATCTTAGAAAACACACAAGCACCATCCAACTCGTCTAACATGTCATCTAAATGAGGGATAGGAAGACAATACTTAACCGTAATGTTGTTGATAGCACAACAGTCACAACATATCCTCGTGGTCGAATCCTTCTTGGGCACAATAAAAACTGGAACTGCACAAGGACTCAAACTCTCCCTTACGTGCCCCTTGGCCAGCAACTCTCCGATCTGCCTCTCCAGTTCTTTCGTCTCCTCCATACTGGTTTGGTAAGCTGGTCTATTCGAAAGGGTTGCTCCTAGCATGAAATCAATCTGATGCTCAATCCCACAAATGGGTGGCAGCCCGGCTGGGGTATCATCTGGAAATACATCCTCAAAATCCTACAAAAGAGAGGAAATAGAATGGGGTAGAGAATCAGGAATGTTAGTTAAAATCATGTTCTCCTTGTAGATCAACAACACCATTGTTTTCTCCTCCTGAATCGCCCACTTCAGAGTCCCAAACCTAGCTAGAAAGGACTGCTGCACCACCCCTTTCTCCTCATTATCTTGTGGTTGAACCTCATGGCTCGACTCCTTCTGCAATTCGACTTGATCCTCATAGACTTGTTTAGGGATCAGAGGAACAAGTGAAATCTTTTTCTACTTGTAATTGAAGGAATACTTGTCCGTAAAGCCATTATGCTTCACACGCCTATCGAACTGTCGTGATCGCCCCAAAAGTATGTGACTTGTCTGCATGGGAATCATATCACACAACACCTCATCTTCATATCTCCCTATGCGAAACGACACCTTGACTTGCTTCACCACTTTGATGACACCACCTGTAACCCTAACTTTTGCACTATTGACTGACTCGCCACATTGGTGCAACTGCCTTCATCTATAATCATGCTGAAAACCTTATCGTTGATATGAAAATATCTATGGAAAATGTTCTCCCTCTGCTCCACATCTTCGGCTACAGACTGTGCATTCAAAGCCCCTCTCATCACAAAATTCAGCGCTATAGGTGCCACAATCTCTTCTTCTTCTTCATCAGGATCATCCAAATCAGGCATCTCCGAGTCAATCTCTTAATCAATCACAATCTCTCCATCATCTCAAATCACCATTACTCTCCAATTTGGGCAATCATTAGCAATATGTCAAAAACCTTGACACTTACAAGACTTGCAATCTCTGTTACGAAAGTCAGTGGTAACAGATTTACCTTGAGCTACGGAAGCTGTGATGCCCCGGCCCCAGGGTCCGAACGAGCTCACCCGAGGTCGGCCATGTTACCCACCAATGACCTGGACCGGCTTCCAGACTGACGGCTGACCCCACAAACCAACACAAGTCATTTCCAACGTGCTTTGTCCTCACTCACAAGCACCTTGAAAAACTTCCCAGGGGGTCACCCATCTTAGTTCTACCCAAGTCAAGCACGCTTAACATTGGAGTTTTCCTAGAATGGGTGCTGGAAAAGATGGTGCACTATGTTGGTATGAGTAGCACCTTTCAAATCTTTTAAGCTCTCCTCAACTATACAGTCCCATTCCTGTATAGCTTCAGAATCCCTCTCATTCCGGTGTGGGTCCGGTTCATTCATGTCACCCTCCGCTCAATTAATGGAAGTCTTGCGGGAGCCGCTCATTGTCCGTGTTTCTCTACACCGGCGATCACTCCCTGCTCCAGCACCGGGTTACTACATGCCCACCAGCTTCCCTTGGTTCATCCCCGAACCACACCATACTGGGAGAGGCTCGGCTCTGATACCATCTACAATGCTCCGGCCCCAGGGTCCGAACGAGCTCACCCAAGGTCGGCTACGTTACCCACCTATGGCCTGGACCGGCTTCCAAACTGACGGCTGACCCCACAAACCAACACAAGTCATTCCCAGCGTGCTTTGTCCTCACTCACACGCACCCTGAGAAACTTCCCAGGGGGTTACCCATCTTAGTTCTACCCCAAGTCCAGCATGCTTACCATTGTAGTTTTCCTAGAATGGGTGTCGGAAAAGATGATGCACCATGTTAGTATGAGTAGCACCTACCAAAGCCTTTAAGCTCTCCTCAACTATACAGTCCCATTCCTGTATAGCCTCAGAATCCCTCTAATTCCGGTGTGGGTCCGGTTCATTCATGTCACCTCCACTCAATTAATGGAAGTCTTGCGGGAGCCGCTCATTGTCCATGTTTCTCTACACCGGCGATCACTCCATGCTACAGCACAGGGTCACTACAGAATCTGACCTAGGCTTCACAAATGGGTTCTTCTGCCCTCGAGGCTGCTCCTCCTCATTCTTCCATGGGGCTCGTTTTGGTGCTGAACCACTTCCAGTCTTGTATTATCTCCTGCCTGTAGGGTTTTGCCTCGTATTACTGTCATTGCCCCTGCTCTTAAGTTTTCCCTAAATCTTGATTTCCATGTGGACCATGTCATCCAGCTCGACATAAAGTTGCAGCTCCACCGTATTCCAAATCTCCCTATGTTGTCCAGCCAGAAAAATAGCAATTGTCGCCTCTCTATCCTCCATTACATTAGCTCGGATCATAGCCACTCCCATCTCTTTATAGTACTCATCCACACTCTGGGATCCCGGCCTCAAACCCTGCAGCTTGTTATACAGCTCTCGGTAGTAATGATTCGGCACAAAGCGCCTCCTCATAACAACCTTCATCTCATCCCATATCTCTATAGGCCTCTCTCTATTCCTCCTCCTACTAGTGACCAACTGATCCCACCACATGAGTGCATAATCTGAGAACTCTACTGCAGCCATCTTTATTTTCTTTAATTCATAGTAGTTGTCGCAGTCGAACATCATCTCCACCTTTCACTCCCTCTCCAGATACAACTCGGGGTCATTTTCCCTGAAAGGACGGGATGTTCATCTTCATTGTCCCCAGATTATTATCATATGAATCTTCCTCGGCATAGTCCTCGACATCCTCCTCATACTGAGGATTTTGTCTCCTATACGAGCCTTTTCCACGTCCTCCTTTCCCAGTACTCTTATGACTACCAGCTGAATTGCGCCGAGCCTTTTATGTCACAGAGATTTTGAGGTCATCCATTCGTTGATGCATGGCATTCATCTCACTCTTCAGTAACCTAGTCCACTGAGATTTCATGGCCTCCATCAAGTACTTGACCTGTCCACCACCAACAATCTCATCTCCTTTCAACTCCTCAGAACCACTTCCTTTATACATACCTGCACGAAAGGTTAGATAAAAAAATAAAAGAAGGACCTCACCACCTTACGTACACTCGTGTATCACTCAATTATGTCAAACACTCACACTCGTGTATCGCTCACAGTATAAATGGATTTTTCAGTCCCTCTATTAATCTTACACACTCTTGCCTTTTACCACTCTTTTCTCCTTTCCAGAAAACTAAAAAATTCTTATAAAATTTCACGAACTTCAATTTGACTAACAAACTGAATGGGAAGACACTAGATGATTCTAGGAATGTATATGACCAAAAACAAACAAAATTTGTTTTTGGAAAAACTTTCGGAGGGCAATAACTACTCGAAAACAATGGAATTTGGCAAAAAGTACCTTATATCATAGCAAAGCAGTGTGTCTAGTAGAGCTCGCCGAGACATTTTTGAAAAGCACAATTAATCCAAAAACGGACACCGAACGCAAAAGTTACGACAAAAACGGACTTTACCGACGAAAAAGACAAAAAAGCTTCAATATTTTTTGACCAATATTTTTTCTCCTCGAACTTTATCTTTTATATTTTGTTCGAATTTTCTTTTTTTTTGCCTTTTTTATTTTTTTTATAAAGTAATTACCAAATTTTTTGGTAATTTAATCAAGAAGGAAATAAATAATATGGCCCCCAAGGAAGGAAGGCTATGAATAAGGTAAAAAGTTATAAGGAAAGATTTGACTTAATCTAATATGGTAAGAAAGATAATTCAAATCTTGACACACAAGGAACTCAAAATTTCAAAAACCCTAACACACCAAAATTTCAACCCGATCACTCAGAAGGCATACACACGACACGACAAGAAGGACACGAAAATGACACGCATGAAATAGAACAAAGGACACGAAGCCTAAATAAGCAAGATTCGAATTTTTATTATTATTTTTTTGACACAAAAGACACAAAAATTGAAGAAAAGGGGGAGGAAGGGTACGAACTGGATATTGATACGAAAATGATACGATCCTCGCCGGGAAGGTTTAGATCGCAGCCCAGGAACTTGAACGAATGGACTCAGACACGACGCGGAAGCAACTAATGTTGATAACAGGGTAGATCCAACACCTTTGGATTCGAAAACCTTCAAGTACCGCAGTCCAGAATAAATCTCCTACGACCCAAGAAGCGAATTGATCCAACAACGAAGGATGTACATGGAGACACCACCAATGGATATGACTGTCTGATTGATTAGTCGAGATTGAAACCCTAATTGGAGATTGGAATTTTGAATATTGAGCCTTCAGAAATTAAAGGAGAAAACCTCACAATTTTATTAAAATTCGAAAACTTAATAGAAATTGTTCCATACAAGGCCTATATATAGGCAACTCAAATCCTAGTCTAATAAGGCAATTATAATTTCGAAAAATTAACTAAAATTCAAATATTAAACTTAAAAATTCTAAATTACTAAAACAAAGGCCTAAACATGTTGGCCCAAAATAATGGATTAAAATTAAACTATAACCAACCAATACACATTATTAAATTAGTAATTTTTGGGCCTTCGTTTAATTCTTCAATCAACATCGATTCTTTGGAAATATTTGCTGCCCAAATGCCTTTATTCAATAAACTCAATCCAGCCCTTGCTTGAGCTCTAGTCATCGGCCCACTCGGAATGTAGACTGGATCGTCTCTCACAGCTGCTACTTGGGCTCCATCATCAGGTGCCAAAAATGCCGCTGATTCAGACTCCTCGACGACCAAGAAGTAAACGCTCTTACCCTTATAAGTCTTCTAGCCCAAAAAAAAATGTTTTTGAATTGGGTTTGTGTTTCCTATACTTCATGGCATGATATTTTTAATGGAAACTAACCTAGGTTGAAGACAACATCTTATTGTCCAACGCTTTTTTGATTGAACTAGCAGAAATTACACACTCACTGTAATCAGCAAACTGCGTGGATTAATGATGTGTGTGATATGTTCATGTATGATTGCTTGATATCAGTGTGTGAATGTGCTACGTGCTTATCTGATAAATGATTTGGAAGCCATTTACTCGAAGAAAGAATATATAATCGAGCAATACCCTTGATATTTTGAGGGGGAACATTTAGGAGCCATATTAAGTCTAAGGGAGTTGAGATGCTAAGAATAAACTTGATAGGAAAACTTTGTAATCTCAGTAATCAGCTTTCCCATGATTAGTTAATATTAAAGCTCAGGATTGAGGCTTTGATCGCACCAAAAAGGGGGAAATTTTTAGGGATATTGTTAGAAATATAAAAACCCCTGGTTGTCAATGTATGTTTATTATGTTTTGTTGTTGCATCAAAGCTATAACTGATCTAGTTTCTAGCAACTTAGTATTGAGTCAAAATGTAAAAGTCCTATATAGGTCATATATACTCGAGTTGTAATAGAACTAGAAAAGAAGAATCAAGAATGTCGAAGGAATCAGTAGGCTTGAAGATTGCTCAAGATACTAGTAAAGGCTATCAAACACAGAGGAATGCCGAACGCACTCAAGAGAATGCTGAAGAAGTAACGCAAGCATGTTGCAAGATCTTAGCGAGCCTGCTGAGATAACAACTGTATGACAACCGCTGGCAAACACTCAACAACAATCATGAGAAAAATACAAGTCGTAAATTAGAAGGATCCGAATCACAAGGAAACCTGACGAATCAGAGAATAGAACAATCCACAGCCACAACGAAGGATTCAAGTTCAAACTAAAAGATATGTTCTGAAAAAGATGGCTACAAATAGGAGCTACGCCAATCAGAGATGAAGGAGACTTGAAGAGTGTCTGTGCACTGCAGAAAAATGAAGAATAGAGATTGACGAGCAATCTCTTTGAGTCTAACGGATAAGATTCAAACAACCGTTTAAATCTTCACCTATTAATAGGTGTCATCCAAAAATGGTGCAAATGTTCATGAAATTCTATTCACATAGAAAATAAGAAAAGATCCAAACACTCTCAACCTTACGCGAACTCATCCGAGCTAGTATGTGATTGAAGTTTTTTCAGAAGCTATAATACTTGAAGCTCAAGACCTCTGAACTATAAGTTCTAAGGTTAATTTGGGATTCTTTCTATCCTAGAAAGAATCTAGCAGTCACCTTGTTGTGCAAACGTGATTATTACTCCCAATTGCCAACACAAGGATACGTTTTGGGAAGAAATATAAACTCCCAATAGTCGACGTCCAAGGAGAAGGGAGGTTTGTCCTCACTCTACGGATCAATGAGGTGAAGATTGAAGATCGAGGTGCTTGAAGGTGCGCGCTGACCAGACGGAGGAGCTGCTCAATGTTAGAGATCAAGTCTGACCTTGTAATCCTCCAATTTTCAGTTGGAGGATTGAAGAGTGGACATAGAACATTTCTTCGAACCAATATAAATCCATGTGTTCTTTACTTCTTTATTTCATTACATTGTCTTTGCGCGTATTTAAAACTCAACACATCAAGTGTTGTAGTACAATCTGCAACTAATCTAACGAATATTGGAGCTTAAACACATTTTATAAACACTTGCTAAGTCGAGACCTTAGTAAGATAAGTGCAAGACATTATGAATACTTCCACTGAATATATAAACACTCTGATTGGGGACCAACAAAAATGAACAAGAAACTTTTTCAGGCAAACTTTCGGAGGGCAATAGCTGGTCGAAAATGATGGAATTTGGCCAAAAAGAACCTTATGTCACTGTGAAGTAGTGTATCTTGTAGAGCTCGCCGAGACTTTTTTGAAAAGCACAATTATGCCAAAAACGGACACCGGACGCAAAAGTTATGGTAAAAATAAGCCTAATCGAAAAAGATAAGGAAATATCTACTATGGACAGATTTGGCTAGATATGGATGGATATATTCGAATATGATATGCCTAACCAAATATGACTAGATATGACTCACTAAACCCTAAGATTTTCGACTCCATCAAGATAGCACGATCTAAATAATAAACTTTGAATCAACGACACAAATAATTCAAAAGAAACCCTAAAATTATGAAAGATGAACACAAAACAAGAACACTTAAAGACTCATTTTTTTGACACACAACAATCAAGAATTAAAGGAAATGAATAGGAAGGACACAGCCTGTGGCTCTGGATATCAAAATGATACGATCCTCGTCGGGAAGGTTTAGATTGAAGCCCAGAATCGAAGAACAAGGAAACACACGCTGACTGACTCGAACAGATATAATGGAAAATGCAATGCCTGTTAACTGGACCCTCAGAGAACCTAGGACTCAAAAAGTAACTCGGCTCACGATAAAGGATATAGCGAAGATGCCACAATCGGCTGCAGAACTCCGTTTGATAAGTTAATAAAATTTAAGCCCTAGAACTCATAGAATTCGTGAGTCTTCAACATCATTGGGGAGATAATCTGACAAAATTTATTTAATCGAAAACTAAATAAAATTGTCTATTACAAGGTCTTTATATAGGCGACCCAAAACCCTTATCTAATAAGGAAATCAAATCTAAAAAACATATCAAATCTATTTAGATATACAACATGTATATCTCAAATATCTTTGACCAAGACTAGACACTAAATATATTTAGTTTTGAAAATTACATATTAATTTTCGAAAATCAAATAATAAAAAAACAAAAATTAAATAAAGTAAATACTAAAATTCGAAAATTAAATTGATTAAAAATTAAAACTCAAAAATTAATATCCAATTGATCCTCAATGAATCCTCTAATTTCAGCCCTCCGGGATCTCCATCAATATTTGTTCACTATATTCTTGCACTAGCAAAATTTCAGAAGCCCTAAGTATACAAAGAGATCCTTTTGATAAACCAGGGATAGGTTTTTCTGAAAATGCTTGAGCATTCATGCATCATCTGCTGAATGTGGAAAAGTTTCAAATCATCATTTTAAGAAAGATTCTAGTTTAGAAGTCAAGTTGTTTGGTAAAGGAGTTGTCAGCTTTGACATGAACTCCACATTGGGTAATCAGAGCAAGGGACAGAAGTCAGTTTCAAAACCGAGTTCAGTCCCCAAGCTTAAAATTTATTCAGTTTCAAAACTGAATAAACTTGAGATAAAGATAAGTATGCCCAAGAAGTGGGTTAAGAAAAACCTTTCCTAATGCGAGGAAACCCACTTCATGTCCGAATTCCAGAAATTTGAGGTCCTTCAATCATAGTTCATATGTGAAGAGGACTAATCCGAGATAAAAGGACAACTACTTTAGGTCTGAGCCCAACCAATTCTCTTACTCTAGGGTTGGGAAGACTAATCATCCCGGACTTAGTTTCCGAGAATCCAACAAGAACTCAGTTTCAAGAAACTTTGTTTCTAGGAACTAAGTTCCAGGAAACTCAGTTTTGAGAAACTCAGTTTCGAGAAAGATTTTGCACACACCCACTATTTCATCTCATATGCATCCAAACAGCATACATTATTTCGTAAGGAAGAGAAAGGTGGAGAAGGTTTCACCTAAGCTTAAAGTGAAGCATGTTTGGATTTTGATCACTGTAAAATCTATAGATTAATTATAGCAATAATGGCAAATAAATTTATAATTTTACCTTAAGGTAGTCGAACCCACAGAGACTGTATAACGAGACTATCCTATGTACTAGCCATGGTTTTCAAATCATAGTTGTTTGAGTAAATCGAATAAGGGTTTTGGTTTTGGAATTTAAAGTTGTCAATGCAGAATTTAAAGGGTTTTTGAAAACAGAATTTAAAGATACAAATTCCAGGGCAGATAATCAAATCATCAACATGCGAAATTCATCAACTCTGCAATGGAGAATAAATCAGATTCAAATGGAGAAAATTCATTGGTTAGACAATTAAACCCTAGATTACTAATATGTGACTATCTTCTCTCGGTCTCAAAAACAAAATATCACCCAATCCCAATAATTATCATATTTTAATCTTACAATTAATTCTTCCTTTTGAGAAAGAAAACAATTTCAATCAATTTCCTCTTCCTATTACAAATTTTCATCTCTCGGTCCTTCAACTGATAACTACAAACCTAGATTCAAATTCATCTCTCGATCCTTCTTTAAATCTAGATTCGATTATTTAAGTTTAGGAAATGAAACCATGCTTATCGAGTTGACTCATTCATGCATGCATTTGAAAATATTATCAAACCCTAGAATTTGATAGGGTTTCTAGCCACTAAACATGGATAAAAATAAAGCACACATTCTATTAAAATTAATAAGTTACCATAAAAGGACAATAAGAACCTTGAAAGCCTTGGAAAAACTCCAATGCTAAAATATTCTAAGTAAAAACAATGATAATTTTTTAGCACTAAGAGACAGTATTTATAGCGGAGTGAAAATATCTAAATAAGATATTAGGCAAAAATATGAAAAATAACACGAGTGCAATGTGTCGATCTTCAAGCTTCCCTTGTTGTCCGATCTTTTTTTGGCCTCTATGTCATTCGACACGATGAGTGTTGATCGACATGCAGAACACATGTCGAGACTTCGCTTCTGCCATGCCCTTGATCGACATCCAATCTCTGTGTTAGTTGACATGCTCCCTGTCGGTTCACACAGAGGTCGTGCTTTAGGTTTTTGGTTTATCTTCCTCGTCGGTTGACTTCCCATGTGTCAATCGAAGTGAAAACTCTGTCAAACTCGGCTATTTTCACCTTTTGATCTCCTTTAGCCTAAAAAACGTACAAAACTTATCATAACAACCTCTATAATGCACTCATGCACGAAAATAACTAAAAACTTGTCCTAATTGCACTAAAACAAAAGAGTAAAACATGGATAAGTGAGTGTAAATATGAGCTTATCTGATTCCAAAAGGATGGATTGCAAAAACTAACCCTGCAGAACCCGCAGAAGCTCGGGTACCTAGTATCTAACTTTGATTGTTTTGCAGGTACATGGTCACCAGAGTCCACTCAAGAAAAATAAGAGAGCGTGGATTCTTGTTGGGAAATTATTCCTAAAATCTCCCTTAGGATTTATTTATAAAAGGTTTTGTTGGATCAAACCTTAGTAGTTGGTTGATCAATTGATGAACTCTAGATAGTCTAGCATACTCTGTAAAGTCCTGTATAGGTTTTATATTGAGTTGTAATAGACTAGTGTGCTAGAAGAATTCCTAGCAGTCACGGAGAAGATGATGTTTGCTAAAAGACATTGAACAGCAGAATGCTAAGATATTAGCATTCATCAACAACCAGCAAACTGCTAGAGAAGCGAGCAAACAAAGGATAAAAGAGTTATGTATCAACAAGAGTCTTCTGCTGCTAAACAAAGGATCCTAGCAGAGCAATATACAGGATGCTGAAGTCTCACTGCCGTTCTGACAAAAAGCTCACACAAAGGACGAGACTTTCCCGAAGTAGTTAGGAAAGTACAAGTCAAAGACAAAAGCGATTGTTACAGACCAAACACTCTCGGATCAAGGAGCCATTGAGTCTAACGGATATGGAGATTCAAAGTTTGAATCTCCATCTATAAAAGGCAGGTCCAAAAGTGGAGACAACTACTGCTTCTATCACTACCGACATTCGCAAACTACACAAGTGTGAGATTCCTTTGACAAAGCGAACAAGTGAAGAGTAGTCAGTTGAGAGCTCATGATAAAAAGTGCATTCAAAGCCCTCAACAACCTAGAGTGTCTTTTCATTGAATATCTGACACTTATCCTTGAAGATTCTTGAACTTCTATTAAGAATCTTCAATCATTGGGATAACTTCCTTCCTAGGAAGATCCAACAGTCACTCTTGAAAAAGATTGACTGTGACGGGCTTTAGCCACGTATTTATTGAGTTCAGGGGCAAACTATAAAAGCCTCAACAGCGAAGGAAAAGTTTTACGAAGGTGTGCCCTTGACTTGGCCGGAGCTGTGATCGGAAAAGTGCAAAGTGACGGAGGATAGCTGTGCCGTGGCCGGTTCGAAAGTTCGCCGCCTACCGCAAGTGTTGGCGAATCCTTGTACTATTGTATACTTTTCTAGTGAAATACTTAGCATACTAGCTAAGGAGTGGACGTAGATCTATTTGGATCAAACCACTATAAAAATCCTGTGTTCATTTACTGTTTTATTATTTACTGTTTAAAGTTGATTTGAAACCTAGCAACAGAATTGCTAGCTTATATCTGAAAACTAACTTAAATCATAACTTGAGCTAAGAAATATTTTGTAAACAACGATAAGTGTAAGTGACGTATATTTATTCCGCTGCATTTCGTGTTAAGTTGTAATCACGACGACTCTGATATTTAAGGACCAACAATTCTAGATAGTGAGTGCTGAGCTGACATGACCGGAGAGAAGGGCTTACTCTCAAACTTACAAATGGCGAGAGCACCCCTTGTTGTCTTTGGAGACGAGGCAAGGGATGCGTGGAGTACAATGAGATCACCATCAACAATGTATCTCTAGTCACCAACCTTAACTACAATCTGCTGAGCATAAGTCAGCTTATCGTGAGTGGATACGAGGTGATGTTTGTCGAAGCCGAGTGCTTAATCAAGGAGAAAAATTCTAAGGAGATCATTCTCAATGGAGTTAGAAAAAGAAGTTTATATGTTGTTGATTGGGAAAGAGGACAAGCTAACACGTGCCTTGTAAGAACAAGCTTATCTCAAGAAGGAACCAATTGGCTGTGGAACAAAAGATTGAGCCATATGAACTTCCAATCGAACAGAGGTGGAAAGAAGGTGGTAAGGAACTCTACTTGGAGATCTGCCAAAGTGCGGATGCTGCTCCAATCCAGGGCTATAAACCACATCCAAGCCTATTCTTGAAGTGAGAAGGGAAACAAGCGCAGACAGATCACATCCTAGCTAAGTCCCTTCTTCTTGATTGTATCACACACCTCCACAAGCATTCGGAGATGAGTGTATGTATCATCTACCGCTCGGCCACCAAATTGGTTATGTTGAACCATCTGAATTAAGTTGGTTCTGAGTTCAAAGTTATTGGCAGTGAATTCCATAACAAATCCCTCATTGCCAGGTTGCGGTTTGTATCTCCTTGCTATGGCGTTTGAATCCCCATCATCGGAGTCCTCTTGGCGACACCTATCTCTTTCTCGTTCTCTTTCTCTCCTTGCAGCCTCGAGTCCGTCTGCTTCTCTTTCAGCCATCAGTTGTTTGATTACTTCATTCATTTGGTTGACCTCTTGAACTAATAGAAGGGCACCCCCTGTTGTGATTTGAGTAACAGGTTCCTCCAAAGGTGGCATCTCTGGGTTGTCTACTTTGTGCTGATGTTGTCGTGGCTCCATGTTGATGATTGTGCTTTGCTTTTCCTTGCTTTTCCTCCTCTGGACTATGGCCTCGATTTCTGGGTTGAATGTTTTGAGTGGTTTGCCCTGAGCCCTTGTGTTCAGTCTCTGTGTCGACTGATAGGGGCCCTGTGATCGACACGTAGGAATTCAGCGGCTGTGTAGGTCGACATTAAGTATGCCGATCAAAATAAACGCAAAACTAAGAAAATTCACACGCACACAACACAAAAATCTTAAACAAAAATAAAACATAAACTCAATCCAATATATTTTAAATAAACTAATAATAAAATATAATCCAATAGTCCCTAGCAACGACGCCAATTTGATCACTGCAAAATCTAATAGTTAATTATAGCAACAGTGTCAAATAAATTTATAAGTTTACCCTAAGGTAGTCGAACCTACAGAGACTGTATAACGAGACTATCCTATGTACTAGACATGGTTTTCAAATCATAGTTGTTTAAGTAAATCGAATAAGGATTTTGGTTTTGGAATTTAAAGATGACAATGCAGAATTTAAAGGGTTTTGATAACATATGTTAAAGATAAAGATTCCAGGGCAGATAATCAAATCATCAACATACTAAATTCATCAACTCAGCAATGGGGAATAAATCAGATTCAAATGGATAAAATTTCTTGGTTAGACAATTAAACCCTAGATTACTAATATGTGACTATCTATTCTCGTTCTCAAGAAGACAATATCAGCCAATCCCAATAATTATCACATTTTAATCCTACAATTAATTCTTCCTTTTGAGACAGGAAACAATTGCAATCAATTTTCTCTTCCTATTACCAATTTTCACCTCTCAATCCTTCAAGTGATAACTACAAATCTAGATTCAAATTCATCCCTCGGACCTTTTTTAAATTTTGATTCAAATAATTAAGTTCAGGAAATAAACCATGCTTATCGAGTTGACTCATTCATGCATGCATCAGAAAAGATTATCAAACCTTAGAATCTGCTAGGGTTTCTAGCCACTAAACGTGGATAGAAATAAAACACACATTCTATTAAAATTCATAAGTTACCTTACAAGGACAATAGGAATCTTGAAAGTCTTGGAAAAACTCCAATGCTAAAATATTCTAAGTTAAAACAATGATAATTTTTTTATACCTAAGAGACGGTATTTATAGAGGAGTGAAAACATATAAACAAAGTATTGGACTAAAATATTAAAAATAACCAAACTTGGTGAAATTCCCTTCTCCGGCTTTTGTATTGATTGACATGCAGAGCGTCGATTGACATGAGTGCAATGTGTTGATCTTCAAGATCCTTGTCGTCCGATCATTGTTTGGCCTTTGTGCCAATCGACACGATGAGTGTTGATCAACAAAGAGCACACATGTCGAGCTTTCTCTTCTTCCTTGCCCTCGATTGGCATCGAACCTCTGTGTCAGTTGACATGCTCCCTATCGGTCGACACAAGGGCCATGCTTTAGGTTTTTGGCTTATATTTATTATCGGTCGACTTCCTGTGTATCAATCAAAGCGGCAACTCTGTCAAACTCGGCTCTTTTCACCTTTTGCTCTCTTTTAGCCTAAAAAACCTATAAACTTAGCATAACAAACATAACATCCTATATAATGCACTCATGCACGAAAATAACTAAAATTGAATCCTAATTGCACTAAAACAAAGGAGAAAAACATGGATAACTGAGTGTAAATATGAGCTTATCATATTAGAAAAGGATGGATTCCAAATACTAACTCTACAGGACCCGCAGAAGCTCGGGTATCTAGTATCTAACTTTGTTTGTTTTTCAGGTACAAGGTCACCAGAGTCCCCTCAAGAAAAAGAATAGAGCATGGATTCTGGATAGTGGGTGCTCAGCCCACATGACCAGAGAGAATGACTTACTCTCAAACTTACAAATGGCCAGTGCACCCTCTATTGTCTTTGGAGATGATTCCAAGGGGAGGGTCATAGGCAAGGGATGCGTGGAGTACAATGGCATCACCATTAACAATGTATATCTAGTCACCAACCTTAACTACAATCTGCTGAGCATAAGTCAGCTTATCATGAGTGGATATAAGATAAACTTTGCAAAAGTCGAGTGCTTAATCTAGGAGAAAGATTCCAAGGAGATCGTTCTAAAATGAGTCAAAAAAGAAAGTTTATGTGTTATAGATTGGTAAAGCGGACAAGCTGACACATGCCTTGTCGCAACAACCTCATCTCAAGAAGGAACTAATTGGTTGTGGCACAAAAGATTGAGCCATCTGAACTTCAAATCGATCAGACATCTAGCGAAGCAAAAGCTTGTGGAAGGTCTACCACAAACTGGGTTTTGGAAAGAAGGTGTCTGTCGTGCGTGTAAAATGGGGAAGCAAACCAGAGCTTCATTCAAAAACCGCCCCATCATAGCAAGCACAAATAGGATCTTGTAGCTACTACATATGGATCTGTCCGGACTAGTCAAGCCACCTACTATTGGAGGAAAAAGGTTCACACTTGTAGTAGTTGATGACTAATCAAGGTATACTTGGGTGAGGCTCATGAAGACCAAGGATGGAGTAAAGCTCAAGCTACCAGAACTTATTTTGTAGGTGCAAAACAACAAGGGAGTAACCGTAAAGAGGATTTGCTCTACAACGGTACTGATTTTTGCAATAGACCACTCATGGACTTTTGTGCTGAAGCTAAAATTGTTCACGAGAAGTCAATTCCAAGGATTCCTCAACAAAATAGCTTTGCTGAAAGAAGGAATCACACACTCAAATAAGCAGTGAGGACCATTCTTGTCGAAGCAAGCTTGTGCGAAAGTTATTAGGGAGAAGCCTTGATAACGGCCTGCTACACTCAAAATAGAAGTGCCATCATTAGTCGTCATCACAAAACCCCCTTCGAGGTCTACAATGGTCGTAAGCCTTCGATAGCTTATCTTCGTGTATTTGGTTCTCCATGTTACATCCATGACATCGAAAATTCAAAATTGAATACTTTTAGTCCCAATGCGGATGAAGGTGTGTTGTTTGCTTATGGGCATCCTTCATACAAGGGCTATAGAGTACTCAACAAGACTATGGGCCTTGTGGAGCTAACATGTTGTGTTGTTTTTTAAGAGTCTATCTTAGTGCGCAGGACCTTGAAAGACCTGGAACTTGATGCTCATGAGACCAAGGATGCTAATGAGAAACTTAGTTCTGAAAACAAATATATTAATACAATTTCTTAAGCTAGGTCTATGAATGAACAACTAAGTAATCCAGAGGACCAGGTCGGTGATGCGATTGTTCTTGCTGAGGCCATAGATTCACTAACCCTAATACAGGTACAAATCAAGGGGGAACTTCAAAGGACAAGCTGAAGTTGATTTGGCTGCCGAAACTGACTTCCCTAAAGAATAAGCTATCCATCCTGAAGAGGTGAATCGAGAAGAACAAAGGCTGGAGATCATGGAAGCCACCACTGAAGAAGAGGTTTCAAACCTAGTGGCAGAAGACCAAGTTCCAGAAGAAGATCTAGCCATGATGTAATAAACTTTAACTTTAATTCAATATTAGGAACCGACAGGACTGACTGTCTTGGAGCATTCATTCAACCCATCGAGGTTACTCAGCTCCCGAGGCCCAAATCATTGAGATACCATCAAGAAGATGTCATGCTAGATAACATTGCCAACCCAGTCCGCACGAGACAAGAAAGTGCTCTACTTGTTTTATCTCTCAAAACCCGAATTTGTGAAGATAGGAGATGCTTTTAGTCCACTAACTAGATCAATGTCATGGAAGATGAGCTTGCTGAGTTTAAGAAAAATGAAGTTTGGTACTTGGTGGACAGGCCAATCCATCAATCTGTTATTCATACGAAGTGGGTTTTCAAAAACAAGAGGGATGAAACTGCAAATATAGTGAGGAACAAAGCAAAGCTAGTAGCAAAGGGGTATGCCCAGTGTGAATGAATTGATTTCGATGAAAACCCACTACAGAAGCCAAACTCGAAGCCATTAGATTATTACTAGCTTATGCTACTGATAACCGTAGAAACGGTGAGCAAATAAATTTTTACACCCTAAGGTGGTCCATCCCACAGGGACTGTGAAACGAACTATCCAAAGTATTAGCCACAATTTCTAAAACATAGAAGTTTGAGGGTTTTGAAAAAGGGATTTTGTTTTGAAATTTAAAGTTGACATTGCGATAAAATAAATGGTTTAAAAGCAATTAAAGAAAGCACAGATCCTAGGGCAGATAATCTATTCATCAACATGCAATTTCAATCAACTCAGCAATGGGGAAAACATCAGATTTAAATGATTAAATTCCTTGGACTGGCAATTTAAATCCTAGATTACTAAATAGTGACTATATCCTCTGGGTCTCAAGAACAACAATTCAGTTAATCTCAATAATTATCTAATTAATTCATATGCAAGTTTCTTCCTTTTGAGACAAAAAACAAAAATATTTAATTCTCTCTTCCTATTAAATATTTTCACCTCTTGGTCCTTCAATTGATAACATTGAACTTATACTAAAATTCACCTCTCGGTCCATCTTTTAATCTAGATTATTAAATTAAATCAGAGAATTAAACATGCAAAATGAGTTGATTGCAATAAACATGCATCACAAAAGATAAATCATAACCCTAGAACTTGTTAGGGTTCTAACCACAAAACATGACTAAAACAAAAGCAAACATATTACATAATACCTTAAAAATGTATAGGAACCTTCAAAGTCTTGAAAAAATCCAATACTAAAATATTCTAAGTGTTAAAAACTCTGAAACTAACTTCTTTTCGTGCATAATAAGTTCATATTTATAGAGGAGAGAAAAAAACCTAATCTAGGTATTGGGCTAAAATAATAAAAGTTGACAAAATAGGTGAAAATAGCCTTCTCGGGCATCTGTGTCGATCGATAGAGCGCCTGTTGATCGACACACACAGCAAGTCAAAATTCGGGATGTCTATGTGTTGATTCCCATATTTGTTCTCCCTGTCGATCGACAGGGAGCATCTTGATTGACAGGGCTGAAAGTGTCGAGGTCTTCTTTGATTTTGTGCCCTCGATCGACATCTGACCTCTGTGTCGATCGACAGGGTGTCTGTCGATCGACACAGAGGTCCTACTTCAGGATTTTAGCTTCGTCTTCCATCTCTGGTCGACTACCCGTGCGTCAATCAAAGTGGCACTCCATGTAACTCTGCTCTTTCATCATTTCACCTCTTTTTCGCCCTAAATACCTGCAAAATCAACCATGATAGGCATAACATCCTCTAAAGTAGTGTTATGCACAAAAATAACTAAAAACATAATAAAATGCACTTGAAACAATAGTGTAAAATATATATAAGTGAGTAATAATATGAGCTTATCAGTCGCGCACTACAATTTCACTGTGTTCCAGATGGATGTGAAGAGTGCATTCTTGAATGGAGAGCTTCAGGAAGAAGTCTTGTTGAACAGCCCCCAGGCTTTGAAGTGGGAAACCAAGTATACAAATTAAGAAAGGCTCTCTATGGGTTGAAGCAAGCACCCCGAGTTTGGTATGAGACTTTGTCTCAGTTTCTCCTCAAAAATGATTTTCAGAAAGGGAAGATCGACATGACCTTGTCCAGGATCAAGGATGGAACTAACTTTTTCATGGTTCAAATTTATGTCGCTAATATTATCTTCGGATGTAAGAACATGAAGTTATTCGAGAAGTTTGCTCAACTTATGATGAGCAACTTTCTGATGAGTATGATGGGTAAGATTACTTACTTTCTCGGTCTTCAAGAGATTTAGTCTGAAGCTGGAGTGTTCATTAATCAGAAGAAGTATACTAAGGACTTGATCAATAAGTTTTTCCCCGAGAAGATCAAGCCCTTGAGGATTCCAATGAGCCCGAGTGCTCAGATCAACCTTGATGAAGAAAGAGAAGCAGTCAATCCAACTAGTTACAGAGGAATTATTTGTTCTTTATTATATCTTACAACAAGTAGGCCGAATATCTCCTACTCAGTTGGAGTATGTGAGAGGTTTCAAGCAAATCCCAAGAATTCGCACATGGAGACTGCAAAAAGAATAGTGAAATACCTCAAAGGAACAGAGTCCTTAGGTTTTTGGTATCCCAAAACTGACGAACTGACTCCATTTGCTAACTCAGACTCAAACTTTGGAGGATGTCGTATTGATTGGAAGAACACAAGTGGAACTTGTCAGTTCCTGGGTCATGAACTTATAAGTTGGTTTAGCAAGTAGCTACACTATGTATCTTTATCGACCACCGAAGTGGAGTATGTAGCTGCTGCTAGTTACTATGCTCGAGTCCTATGGATCAAGCAACAATTGCTTGATTATGAGGTTGAAACTGGATGCGTTCCTATTTATTGTGATAATAGAAGTGCTATGGGCATCCTGAAGAACCCAGTTCATCATTCTAGGACCAATCTTAAAGACATCAAACATCATTTTATCAGATATCATGTCGAGAAGAAGGACGTGTCTGTCGAGTATATCCGCACTAAAGACCAATTGGCGGATATCTTCACCAAACCTCTCCATGCGACTCGATTCAAGGAGCTTTTCATCAAGCTTGTTCTATTAGAGTTTGATGAGATCTCGATTGAAGAGGAGTAGTTGCGGAATGAAAATGCATCCTAGATCTCACTTTTTTGGTTTTCTTATTTCTTAACATCCTAAGTAAAATGGAGAAGATACTGACTAAAACTGAGTCCCAGCTTTCAGTTTTGCATGATTGGAAGTCGCATTATTCGATCTATCTTAAGTGGTGTCATAAAAAAGTTCGTAAAATATGAAGATCGGAGAAATCTATGTTGAAGACGACAGAAGCAGACTAAAACTGAGTTCCAACTCTCAGTTTTTCAGTTTTGGTCTATTTCTCAATATGGCGAATCTATACTTAGCTAATTTTGAAGAAACTTTATGTTGGAGAGAAAATGACTTTCGAAGACTAAGTTTCAGTATGGAGGATCTCTACTCAGTATGTCGAATCTATACTTAGTTAATTTTTATGAAACTTTATGTTGGCGGAGAAACTGACTTTCAAAGACTAGGTTTCAGTATGGAGGATCTATACTTAGCCAATTATTTGAAGGACGGTTGCAGAATAAAACTGAGTTCAAACTCTCAATTTACATACTTATTTCAACCATGTGTTCGTATAAAGGTGGGGGATTTCAAATTTCAAATGGTTGTTTATCCCATACGATGCATTAAATGCGCAACAGGCTGCAATCAATCCCAGCGTGACAAGTGGAGAGCCCGCTCCCCTACGTCAACTCAGTCAATCCAGGCCAACCGTCGATTCTCCCTATCTATCGATCTTGTATTTGCTGACTTATCCAAAGTCGTTCGATCTACTTTGTTGAACTCTATATATAGAAAAACCATCTCCGGCGGTTACACTTTTGTCTCTTTTCCTTATTTGCTCCATATTCAAACTTTCACCAACCCAGATTCTCTTCGAGCATTCAAAGAAAATTAACAAAAATGCGATTGTGATTTATTGCCAATCATCATCATTTAATCATGCCAAAGAAATCCACTCAAACCCCCCAAAAAATATAGCAGCACAGACCTCGACATCCGGTCGAGAGGCAAATTAGGTTATTTTCAAAGATCACTCGTATGCCCAAGTTCTGAAACTCTTTTAGGATGACCCGAAGAAGCTCTCTACAGAGCTGAGGAGGGCTACACAAGTGATAAAAGAAATGATATTAAATGTTGAAGATGTTGAAAAGGCCTGTACTATATCTTCTGCAAGCAAGACCCAAAAGATTCCACCCTTATATGGTTGCTCAGTTTTATACAAATGTTGTGGTTGATGAGGACAAGAAAGCTTTCAATACGTTTGTGGCTGGCACATCAATCAGGGAAACCCCAAGGTACCGAGTGAGATATTCCATCTTCGAAATCGTGGCACCAGCATTCACCTAAAAAGGTGCTCATACTGACTATGGAATGCCAGCATGGAGGAATTTACTTAAATAAGCACGAGGAACACAAGGTAAATCAAAATTAGACTTAAAGGAGAATAAATGATAAGTAAAAGTCAGTACGAGGATGTCCCATACATGCATTCCTTGGACTGAAACTTAGTCTAACAAGAGCAGGTAGAAACTACTAGGTAAGTACAATCTTTTCAGAGCAGAGCAGACCTACCGAAGAATGACTATGATTGGATGGATCAACCTATGCCTCTAACGACTCCAATTCTGTGTCTAACGGATAGAATTCAAAGTGTCAACCAAGGCTGTGTATGAATAGGAGATTACCCCGACAGAAAGAAGTGATAAACTTTTACATCTGACTCTCGCAAAAAGCTAAGCAGAAGCTTTTTCCATCTTTCTACTCAAAGCCCTTTGATATTCCGTTTTCTTAACACGAGACTTGATTTTCCAACTCAAGTTAATCATTCCATGTATCTGTCTAAAGTGCACAAGATTGAAGCTACAAGCTAAATCAATCTAAGTAATATTCATAGTAATCAGTGCTCTATTCTGGAAAACTGATTATCACGGGCGTCTAGCCACTGAACTTAGTTCTAGGAAGAAAGAGGAAACGTCCAACCATCCAGGAAGAAGGCTGCGAGGTGCGTTCTCACTTCAACCTAAAGACTAAGTCAGCAAGAAGTTCCTAGGCGAGTGACGATAGCAAACCAAAGGATGGAGTAAGGACGGGCTGTTCATAGATCATAAGGAGACTTGTAACAAAACTTAATGGATTCCCGATTGAGTTCTGAAGAGTGGACATAGGATATTAAGTTCGAACCACTATAATATCCTGTGTAATTTACATTCTTACTGTTTGGTTTTGTATACAGAAAGCATTTATTACGATGAGTATAAATTCAACATTATTTCATATCTGTTAAACGAACTTACATGCGAGTAACAATGGTATCCTCTTATCTCACCGATAGGGACGATCATACTGCATGTTGTAGATCGCAGAAAATAGTATGATCACTTGACCTAGTGAGATTTAAATATTATCACAGCCAAGACAACGTAAGAGGATAAGTCTGTCGGTAAAGACTACATCATAGTCGGAAAGAAGTGATCTGTCTTGATTACTTGATATGCTGGTACGTGTAGTTGCGTATAGATTGGACCAGAGTGAGATGTATTATACTGTCTGACATCAGAGAATACAAGATCTCAATCTTAATTGAGTCCAAGCCATAACGAAGGTTCAAAGGTATGCACGGGTTGACTGTTGCTTTGACTTGCCATGGTGGAGAGCCTGTGTAACGTGCTCGTATACGCACATCTTGGGTAACATCAGTTCGTGTATTACAGTCTGAGACTGGAGTTAGGTTACCATATCCGAATAATAGGATGGAGACATTCCCTTAGGAGCTCAATAACATTCATCGTGCTAAAGTCCTGCATGCTGATTAAGTTCAAGCACGAGTGATAAGGTCTGAGTGATACTACTCAGGAAATAAGAAATTAATTAATTGTTGAAGCTTGTCAGAAGCTCTGATAAATTAATGAATGTCAAGTAACCTTAAATATGAGGATTCTCAAATAAATGCAGTCCGTTCTCATAATATGGTAATAAAGGGGCAGGTCAATATTAATTCTATGAAGAAAAAGAATTAATATTAATTAATAAATTATGTCCTCGGTTGTGGGCATGAGAATTAATTAATTCTTAGGCCCACTTTATTATTTGCATTATGTCCCAGGTCTGGCCCAATTAAATATGCTGAAAGGAGCCCAGTAGCTCATTAGGGTTTGCAACCCTAGATCTATAAATAGATGGTACTCTCTCACAAACCCTAGAACATTCAAATTATTTCAAACCGTAGTTTGAGAGAGAGAGGGGCGGCGCATCTGTTGTGTTTGGGAGGAGAAGAAATTTGACTCTGGCTTTCACAATTCACAGTCATGTGGAATCCTCAGCAGTAGCAGGATAGAACAACATTGGGATACATATCTGAGGATCTAATCTGGAGAACATATTTCTTCCCTTCTCTTTTCTTTTGATTAATTCTTAAAATTAGATTTGGTTCTAATTTCTGTTTCCGCAGTTTTAATCAAATTGCATGGTTTAATCAATGGATTGGAATTGAAACTAGAAAGATCGGATTGGACCCTACGGAGTTAAGGTAAACTAGAAATCCACAGCTTTAAATTCATAGGATCATGCTAGGGTTTTATCGTACGGTAATTGTTCTCAACATCCATGAACGGTCCGGGTTTATTTGGATTTTGCAGTTCGGTTTGCCATGAAATCCCTTCAATTGGTATTAGAGTCTGGTTTCATTTTCTTGGCTCTGTTGGATGAGAAATTTATTTGATTTATGCACGTATGAATTATTATTGTTGTGGATGGTTTTGGTTTTTGTTCCTCGTGGCAACCCATACAATTTAATTCGGGGTGGTTTATTAGTGTTTGGATTAAATTTTTTGTAAATTCACGAGAAAATCATTGATTAGATTTGATAGGAAAAATTGTAATAGATTTTTCTATTGATTTTTTTTTAAAATCTGTAATTTGTACGGGATGGACTACGAAGAAGAAATCGGCGACGAAGATGTAGTGGTGGTAGGAGACCGTGCACGATGTGTAGCTGCGAGCGATAGCGCATCAGCTGTGGCAGGCAGCCGCGGCGGTGGCGCGTGCGCGGCGGCCAGTGGCGGACTGCAGACCGGCAGCGCAAAACTAATTAGGGTTTGCACTGTGCAACCTCGTCTCCATGGCGACAGTCAGTGGAAGCGGTGGCTCGGGCTTCTCAAGCATGTGATGGTGATGTAAGCGGTGGCTCGGGCGAACTACGGGAGGTGCGGCGGCTTGCGTTGCACGCAGGTCTGCGTAGCCCGTGTCTACTAACATGTTGCGTGTCGCTGGACGCCCGCGGCGGTGGTGGTTGCGGCGACGACGTGTTTTGTGTAATTGTGCAGTTCAATTGTAAACCCTAGGGTTTGCAGTTGGATTGTGGAACTAATTTTCAAATCACAAAACCCTAGATCCAAAAAGATTTGATGGTTGAGAAAATCAAGGCCCTTGAAGATTTGTGAAGATTTAAAGATATCTATTTTCAAATTTCAAATTTTGTAATCGATAGGATTGTTTTTATTTTCCTATTTTTTGGGGGGGCCATAAAGAATTTTTGTTTGTCTTAATTGCCCTCATATGATGTGAGATTTATTATTTGCGCAATAAGCATGTGTAGATAATAGGAAAACATGTTTTACTGCTTTATAATTTACAGCTTTAAAAGCATTCTTATGTGATTAATATCTTGTTGGATTATATGTTGAGTTTTTAGACATGTATAATTACGTGAAAAAATTTTGGAATATATAATGACAATAAAATTATTTATGTGCGCATTTAAGAAACCTTTTGAATAAAAAATACTAAGCAGATTTTTTAATTAAAATAAATAGACATCCACAAAGTTATCCTAGGTAGTAAGTGTATCTCCCATCTTAGTAAATGTCTACGAGTGTAGCTTGCTAATTCTCGGAGGTGCATGGGTTGCAGTTGTTAGGATTTCTAAACAAACAATTTAAATTAAGTGAATAGTGGGAGGGTTTTGCGTAAACGTCTACGAGTGTAGCTTGATTAAATCATTTCTCATAATTATTCTAGGATTGATTTAAATTATAGATAAAAAAATGCTTTAAGGGTCGTGCGGTATGGTTTCGTGCCATACTAAACTATCTCTTTTGGTTGGAGGTAAATTCGTGGTTAATTGCATAGAAGCATCTGAGGATATAATGCAGTTGCTGCTTCCCTATTCTTGAGAGATGACTTGGTCTAAGGTTTAACACTAATTATTAATTTTATGTGTCTAAGGATTCCTGACATGGTATCTAATTAAAGGATTGGGGCATAAAACTCGCAGTCTGGTTGAGGGTGACATCGTAAACCTCTGCGAGTGTAGCTTGCGGTGGGAACCTTTGGGTTATTGATCGCTAGAATTATTAGAAAGCGACTTAGCAGAGCTAATAATACAGCGGC
>JAPKLW010000013.1:359966-391856 GCA_026898455.1 Plectranthus barbatus
GGAAAGGGAAAATAATTCAATTAATCAAAACATGCATACATAGATAGTTCGAAACCCTAGAATCTGAGAAGGGATTTAGCCACACATATTCAGATTAATACTCATCATAGAAAAATACAACCTGAATTGCATAAAACTTGGAATCCGGAAATCTTCTCGTAGAAACTTGTCTTCAGAAAACATAAAAACTCTAAGGATTCTTCAAACTCTAATATTCTCTCTCTAAAAACATGTACGCACACTGAAAAACGAATTATACATGAGTATATATAATCATGAAAGATGTATCTAGCATTATCTAGGTTTAGATATGCATCTATCTCCAAATCAGATGAGAAACAGGATTTCCCGCTTGCGCGTCGACCGCGTCTGTTCCCCGTCGATCGCGTCTCCACATTTTGCCTCGTCGATCGCGTCTGAATGGACTCGGTCGACGGGGTCTCCATTTTCTGCTCCGTCGATCGCTTGACAACAGCACGCCTCGTCGATCGACTAAGGGTCCTCGTCGATCGACGAGGTCTCGGGCACTGGATCCTTGACTCTTCTGTTTTTCGACTAGAAACCTGCATGATTCATCAAACACGGCATTCCAAGTACAAAAACTAACTCATGCACGAAAAAGACACAAAACCAATCCAAATCATCACACAAACAGTCAAAGAACAATAAGATAAGTTGGTGAAAATCCTAACTTATCAACTCCCCCAAACTTAAACCATTGATCGTCCTCGATCAATTCACAGAAAAGAATTATAATCAAATGCAGATACGAGTATGCAATGCCTCACAAGCCTATTTTGCAATCAAAGTTTCACTTATTCACAAAAACCATGCAGTCCAATCAAATTCTCATTGGTAAACTATTAAGGAGAAACCTCACCAGACAGTGTTTGCACTCATCGCTCAATCAAGTAAAAAGGGTTTTGAAATTTCACACAATCAAAGTTTTAGCTTATTTCACCATAGGTTTGACAAATTTCTCGTCTCTCCACTGCTTGTTAGTGTGGTTTTTCAGGGAATCAGAAAGGTCTTATTTTGGTTGTAATGTGGCTTACCTAAAAGGTAGGATATTTTTGGCTAAGTGACTAAAATGATCTCCATAAACACCAAGTCTTTAGCATATCATGCCCACATAAAACAATTTTCACTCTTGTTCTTTTTCCTTTTTCTTTCCATCATTTTTCTCGGGGTTCCTAAGAGCTTATTCTCAACTATTTATGAACAACATAAACAAATTTATTTCTCTTTCATCAATGTTCCTTTTTTCTTTTCTAACTTCATGGAAACCCCCCTTTTTCTTTCTTTTCACTCAATGCCTTGCATGGCATCTCAACACAATCCCAAACAATTCACATCACCCAAAGAAAAAAAAATTTCAATCAACAAGTTCATCAACCCTTCTAATCAAAGAAAAATTCATTCAAGGCTCAAAGGGGCTACAAGTGAAGATTTTCAAGGTTAGTGTATGGGAGATGGCTACGAAAGAACATGCCTAAAATCATTTTCACCCTATTACCACACTTAATGCAACCTCAAGAGAGAAATTCGTCAAATTCTAGGAAATAAATCTAACAACTTTGTCACTCATCAAACGAAAAAAATTCGGCACAAATCCTCACAAGGTAGAAATTTTGTTGCTCCTTAATAATTATCCAATTTCGAACAGTTATCATGCAAGAATTTAAGTTTCAAAGATCAACATGTCAAACAAAATAGCTCCTATCATCGGCTACTCTATCACACAGATCATCATGCTTAATCAGCAATTATCTCGATTATCAATCAACAATTCTAGCTTGAGTAAAGACAGTTAAGTAGTCATAACACCATCATAATCAAAAAGTTCCGACTATCCTATGTTCGAAAGCTCGTAAACAATGCTAAGACTATCTACTTAGAACAAGCACCACAAATCAAGAGTTCAAAATTACTAAGTAAAAAGCCTTGCAGGTTGTTCACACTGAAGCAAAAGAGCAAGGATGGTGATGGTTCAAATTCGAAAAAAAAAACAAAAACATCAAAAACAATGAAAAATCAACAAAAACAAAAAAATGAAAGCAGGTAAAAAAAAAAAATTGAAAACAAACAAACGTTTCCCTTTTCCTATCATCATCCCCCCAAACTTTTTCACTCGAAAGAGTGAAAAAGTTTGAAAGTTAGATAAGGAAAAGAGAAACGGTACCTCATTCCTCCTCATCGGAGGGATCCTCCATCTGAACATCGGATGATGCCCACACTGGGAGTCGGCGGCGGGGCTCCTGTCGAACATTCTGCGGCGGCTGAGAACTGGACTGAGGCTGCGTGTGGAGGAGCAGCTGCTGCATCTGAACATCGAGGGTATCCAACCTCGTGTTCACATTCCTCTAGAAGTTGGCCTGCAAGGCGGCCTGCTGCTGCATGTACTGGTAGATCGTTGCCAGATCCACCCCGGAAGATGAAGACTCTCCCGCGAAGTGGTGTGGTGGCTGTCCCCCAGTCTGATCGGGAATGTGCTGCCCTCCGTCATCATCCTCACCGTCGTCCGACTCTGGGGGCGGTGGCGGCTCTCTCTGGTCCGGCGGGGTCCGTGGTCGGTGACGAAGTCTGGAGGTGCCTGGACCTCCTCGTGCACCGACCATCAACCTCATGTGGGCGGGGGTGCTCATCAACCAATTATCACGGAAGTGATAATCGATGACTCGTGTGAGGTACCGGTTCGGCAGTGGAAACCGGTCTCCATTGGACATCCGCAGGGACCATCCTCTCTCCCGCGGCGAAATCATCATCATCCTCACCAAAGCCCCCGTGCCAAGACCACGGTTGTCATCCTCGAGCTCCTCAAACTGGGTCAAGTCAATCCCCAAAACTTTCAAAATAATTATTTTTATATCTTACGTAAATAATATATATGAAAGCTATATCAATAAATTTAATATCAATTACACCAAAAATTAGTATTGATACTCAATTAAAGAGCATAATTAACGGAGGATTTTCATTGATTTTGGTTGAATGATTGGCATTAATATGGTAAATTAGTTTATATAAATAATCCATATACTAATAGGTTTTTATATTCTTAATTCATTTTTGTTTATTTAGATTTTATTTTTCAAAGTTTTGCTTAACAAGTTATATTTTGATATATTTATATATCGTCGATTATTCTTTGTTGTATTGTTATTTGATTGCAGTTTTCGAATAGTGCATAATACATGTTGAATTATGGTAAGAATGATAATATATTTTTAGATTTTTGTTGGGTAGCAGGAATGATGTCAACCAACAAAAGGAGTCTTCGCATGGATTTCAACTTTTGGTGTTGAAGCTATTGTTCGTGATGATTGATAAGCTCATTATCTTACTCGCTTATCTATATTATTTTCTACTATTTTACGTAGTTTTATTGAGTTTATATATATATTATGTGCATGAGTCTATATTAGATGGTATTATGCGCGTTTTGGTGTTTTTGTAAGGTTTTAGGCCTAAATTCACGAGAATCCATTCCGGAAGCAGTGACGTGTAAGAGTAGCAGTGACGATTTCGTCCACAAGAGGAATTCGAGCTATTGGCACATGACAATGGATGATGCTTTGAGTTAGCTTTCCAACGCAACTGGAATTGGGTCAATCGGAGTTCGGGAGAGAAAGTTATGGCCAAAACCGTGAGACCGCGCAGGAGGAGCGAGAAGCTGCGTCGACAGACGCCAATCAGAAGCGATCGACGAAGATCAAGAGGCTCGTCGATCGACGTGAATCAGAAGCGGTCAACGCGAGGTTCTCTGTTGGAGTTAAAATCTGATTAAATTCGGATTTATTCATATCTTTAGCCCTAGATTTGATAGGATACACATCCACCACTATAAATACCAATTAAATTCGATTTTTGAGTACCAATTATTGCATACAATTATATTTTAGAGTTTGGAGACTTGGGGAACACGAAACTCTTTATTTTTCTTGTAAGTTCTTTTATGTTTATGTAATTTAATATGTTTTCTTTTGGATTTCTATCTGCGATGAGTGGCTAGAAACCCTAGCGGGTTCTAGGGGTTTGATATTATTATGGATGCATGTTAGGATTAATTAATAAGGTTCATGATTCCTGTGTTTATTCTATAATTCTAGATTAATTCAAGGACCGAGAGGTGACGATTAATTTAGATGTCTAGCTATTGAAAGAAGGACCGAGAGGTGAATATTAATAGTGGGAATAGGAATACATGATACGATCTACACTATCCAAACAGATGTACTAGATGTAGGAATTGAACTGATTCGCTTATCAGATTGACTAATTTTGTGTACTTTGAGACCGAGCGGAGATGAGTCACTAGTTAGTAATCTATGTTATATTTGCCAAACAAGGAAATATAGTAATGTTGCAGTATTCCACCTGTTAAATTAATTGATTCTTACATGTCATCCATAATAAGAGTTCTTCCCTAGAATCTGTGTTCTTTAATTTGCTTTTCAAAACTTCTTTAATTTTCCGTATTGTTCTCTTTACTTTTATAAAACCAAACCCTGATTTTGAATTCCTCAAACAATGAATTTTAGAACCATAGCTAGTACATAGGATAATTTCCCCATACAAATCCCCTGGATCGATAACCTTAGGGTTTACAAATTTATTTGCCACTGTTATTATAATTAATCTGTTAGAAATAGCAGTGATCAATGATAAAGGTTATATGAGGGCAACTATGGCCAAGAGAATCCCAAAGGAACCTAATGTTCTAGAGGGAGAAATAATTGTCGGAATGTGTTTTCAAAAAAACCTGGGTCCGAAGGAATAACTGATACAATTAAAGAGCTTAAGGAATGCTTTATTATTGGTGTCCATCATATGTTCTGTGAGACTAACAAGGCAACCCATTATTTAGCACGGTATGGAGCAAATTGTCCAAATTTGATTATTTGGATGAATGACTTTCCTTCGGAACTTAAGTCTATTGTAAGTCTTGACATTGTGCGATTATAAAATTTCACTTGTAACTAAAAAAATATATACTATAGATTATAACTCACATATAACTGTGTAATTTTTGCCCAACATATTCATCATATGAAGAAGATAATCAAGATCTTCACGAAGGATCGTTACAAAACCTCAAACCAGAGCATAAGTCTGTCATCTCATGGCAAAGACCCAATGATAAAAACTATATAACTAATTCTATAATGATAATAAATGGTATAACGAAAATTAATTAAAATGACAAGAAATTGGTACATATTTAATTATGATATTTTGGAGGGAGATTGAATGTACAATTCAAACACTTTCGAGAATAGCAAATCAAGGTGTATGTCAAATTCGAGATCTAAGTTTAATGCCAATAATATATGGATCCCTACATATGGTTGAATATTTATCTAAATTAATAACAAATAATTTTTTCTTTTTTAATCTCAAAATAAATGGAGAGTAAGAGAAGTGAAAGTACAAATTTTTACAAATTTATGTTGTCACACAACTATACGTTTTACAAATTTTAAAAATTCATATTAATTGCTTATAAGTAAAATATTAAATTAATATTTTATTTTAATACAAATAATTAAAATTCCCACACATAACGTGGATGTGTAGTATTTATACGTTACACAAAATAAGTCTCCGTCGTATAGCATGTGCAATTTTTCTAATAAAACATCATAGTCATAGTTTTATTGTTTAATATTCTGATGCTTACAAATATGAATTTAGTTGAGCCAAAACGAAAATTTAAATTTACAACTAAGTACTTATTATTTAAAAAATTATTATAATTGCATTAGAATTCATTATCTTCTTAAAACTAACAAATTAATTAAATACTTATTATACATATTGCTATTAAATTATGCAAATACAAATTTAAAAAACCAATAATTTATATTTCAAGTGGATACGAAGGCAACGTTTATTTCTGTGGATAAGTATGTATTCGTTAAAATTGTCAAAATAAACGACTTTTAATTTGTTGATGCTAGCTAGAATTGAGGCCATTTATTTATTTTTTTAATATTTTGTTACGAAAAATCAAATATTTTTTATCCACCTAAGATGTAGGATAGTGATTTAAGCAACGCATTCATGCTACTGCATCAAAGTATAAATGTATAGCATTACAAATGAGTTGAATTATTCGCATCTTAAATTGATAAAAATTAGCTGGAATTTATTTAGTGAAGCTCGTTAATTAAATGAGTTCAATTTTTTCGTGACCTTTTGTTAGAAATTTGGTTTCAGTTTACTCCTTTATCTGATGTTTTGGTGTGTCAAAACTCAGCTTCTAGGTTTCTAGTATATCTCTATATATGTAATCATTGTATAGGATAAAATCTTGAGTTGTAATAGACTAGAAACTGAAGCAGAAGATCGAGAATCAAATTTTAGAACTTAAAGTGAAGATGGAAAGAAACTTGAAATGATGAAGATTATGTTTCGGAGCTTGAAACTTAGAATGTCCAGAAACTCTGTTTCTGGAAACCGAGTTTACACTAAAGAGAAGACGAAACTTAAAACTTGAAATTTGAAGACAAAAGGAATCCGAACAGAGTTCAAAGTCATATAGTAGATTCCTAAAGTGTCGAGCAATGATAAGTACAAGGAAACTTAAATCTAAGTTCCTCGGACTGAAACTTGGTCTAGCAAGGGCAGGTAGAAAGTACACTGCCAAAAGTGAAAAGCAGATCTTAGAGCAGAGTAGAGCAGATCAGATAGAAGAATGACTATGATTGGACGACCCAATCTTTGTCTCTAATGGCTGGATCATTGAGTCTAACAAGAAGAAATTTGAATTGTTGTCACAACAACCTATAAATAGCCTAACACTTAGATAGGAAAAAGTTACGAACTCTTAAGCAAAGATAATATGAAACTCTGTTGAACTGAAAAGCTAAAAGCTCTCTATAATTCTGTGTCTATCACGAGGCTTAAGTCTTTCAACTTAAGCTACTCATTCTGTGTATCTGTCTAAGAATAAGAGGCTCAGGATTTTGAGCTTAAACTACTTGTTTGGTGTTTATTACTTTTCAAGTTATAAACACAATAGTCAGCTTTCCTCACCGGATTATGTTTTATCACGGGTGTTTGCCAACCATCTTAGTTCTGGGATGAACAGTAAACATCCACCATCCAATTTGAAGGCTGTGAGGTGCGTCCCCACTTCACGTTGAAGAATGAAGCAAGTATAAAGAGTTTCTGGGCGAGTACTCTAGCAGACTGATGGATGAAGGATTCCGACGGGCTAGATATGATCGTGAGAAGGCTTGTAAACTGATCCTTAATGAATTTTCGGATTGATTTCCGAAGAATGGACTTAGGAGTTTGATTCTGAACCACTATAAAATATCTTGTGACATTTGTTGATTTATTAAGTTTATGCACTTTAAGTTTGCTTACTTATTTGAAACCTTGAATACTTTTTAAGTATTGAAGTGTAAACCCGAAACTGAAACTTAAACTTATTTTGAGCCTAAAACTGAGTTTTACCGAAACTAAAAAATTGAGTCTAAAAGTCAGTTTTCAGTATGAGGAGGACGTAGATGACTATGCTGAGGAGGAGTCATATTATAACAATTTTGGTACCATCAAGATGAACATTCCATTATTTCAAGGTTGAAATGATCTGGAATTGTACTTGGAGTGGGTGCAAAAGATGGAGATGATATTCGAATGCCACAATTACTCTGAGTTGAGGAAGGTAAAGTTGGCTGCAGTGGAGTTCATTGATTATGCTCTCGTGTGGTGGGATCTATTTTTCAGTAGTAGGATGAGGAATAGGGAGAGGCCTATCGAGACGTGGGATGAGATGAAGGCTGTCACGAGGAGGCATTTTGTGCCGAATCATTATTACCAAGAGTTGTACAACACGCTGCAGAGTTTGAGGTAGGGTAGTTGGAGTGTGGATGATTATTTTAAAGAGATGAGGTGGTTATGATTTGAGCCAATGTAGTGGAGGATAGAGAGGCTACGATGGCCAAGTTTCTGGCTGGGCTAAAATGGGAGATTAAGAATACCGTTGAGCTGCAGCATTACATTGAGTTGGATGACATGGTCCATACGGCGAACAAGATTGAGGGGCAGCTCAAGAGAAGGGGCAGCGGTAGTAATACGAGGCAGAACCCTACAGGCTGGAGAGAATACCAGACTGGAAGTGGTTCCATACCAAAATGAGCTCCGTGGAAGAAAGAAGAGGAGCATCCTCGAGGGGAGAGGAAGTTGTTTGTAAAGCCCAGTTTAGATTCCACAGTTCAAGGTAAATCTATCACTGCTGAAACTCAGAATAGAGATCGCAAGTGTTATAAGAGTCAGGGTTTTGGCATATTGCTAATGATTGCCCAAATCGGAAAGTGATGGTAATTCGGGATGATGGAGAGGTTGTGACGGATGAGGAGACGGATCCAGAGATGCTTGAATTGGATGATCCTGATGAGGATGAGGAAGAGATTGGTGTGCCTGCAGCGCTGGATTTTTTGATGAGAAGGGTTTTGAATGCCTAGCCTGCAGCCGGAGATGTTGAGCAGAGGGAATATATTTTCCATACACATTTTCATATCAACGATAAGGTCTGCACCATGATTATAGATGGAGGCAGTTGCACCAATGTGGCGAGTCAGTCGATAGTTAAGAAACTAGGGTTACTTGTGATGAAGCACCCTAAGCCATACAAGCTGCAGTGGTTGAATGATAGTGGCGTCATCAAAGTAGTGAAGCAAGTCAAGGTGCCATTTCGCATAGGGAAATATGTGGATGAAGTGTTGTGTGATGTGATTCTTATGCAGGCGAGTTATATACTTTTGGGGTGTCCATGGCAGTTTGATGGGCGTGTGAAGCATGATGACTTCACATATAAGTATTCCTTCGAGTACAAAGAGAAAAAAAAATTCACTTGTTCCTTTGACCCCTAAACAAGTCTATGAAGATCAAGCCTAGTTGTAGAAGGAGTCGAGTGTACAGGTGCAACCACGAGATAATAAGGAAGAAGGGTGGTGTAACAATCTTTTCTAGCTAAGGTTGGGGATCTGAAATGGGCGGTTCAGGAGAAGAAATCATTATTGTTGTTGATCTACAAGGAGAAACTGATTTTAGCTAACCTTCCTGATTCTCTACCCCCTTTTATTTCCTCTCTTTTATTGGATTTTGAAGATGTCATCTAGATGATACCCCCACTACAAAAAAAACTGTCTAGTGACAATAATGTCAGTGCCATTTAACTTTTTGTGGCTAAAAATACACTTATAGTAACAGCTATGCTTTTTGTCACAACAAATTCAATTTGTGATAATTTTATTAGTCGCGGATATTTATTGTCACTAAAGCTAGTGGCAATGATATTTTTGTGACTAGACATATATGTATAGCAACAATAAATTCTTTCATCACAAAAAATATGATTTGTAAAAGTTTTATTAGCTGCGAATATTTATTATCACTAAAGCTAGTGAGAATAATATTTTTGTGACTAAATATATATCTACTGCAACAATAATTTTTATTATCACAAAAAATATGATTTGTGACAGTTTCATAAGTTGCCAATATTTATTGTCACTAATGTTAGTGACAATATGTTTTTTGTAACTAAAAATATTATTTTAGCTACAATTAATTTTTTCATCACAATTTTTTTTAATTTATGAAAATTTCATAAATTATTTGTATTTACCGTCACTAAAGCCAGTGACTAATTTTTTTTGGTTACTAAAATAACTTTATAGTGATAGTAACCAAATTTGTCATGAAAAATTATAAATAGTGATAATTTAATATATTATCACTGAATTCGACAACAATAATATTTTTGATGATGTTTTAACAAAATTTCAAAATTTATTAAACTTCACTAGTTCATTATTAATGACTTTTATAAGCTATCAATTTGCTTTTGGTTACGTAATATCTAAAACTTTTAAAATTTATGAAAATCTATTTCATACCTCCAGATTTAAGAAATTATATCCTACATCATTTTCTATTAAGTAATTTGATCCCCACCAACCTAACACCATTAAGATTTCATTACATTTTTGGTTAAGACTATTATGATATTTACCCATCTTAAAAAAATTCTTAATGTGGCCATCAAATAGCAATTGAATATTGATTTTATATATTTAAGTTATTAAATTATATAAATATTTGTATATAATTAATAAATATTAATAAAAATTTAAATTTAATCATATTTAAAATATGATTGAAGATTATATTACTATATTAAAAAGTAATCTATTTATAGGTAATAAGATTTAAAATGTGTAATTAATTTAAAATCCAATTTGAATTAAAAATTTAATTATGTAATTTAAATAAATACATGCAATTAATTAAGATTATTAAATTTTTAATGAGTTTACGTATTCAAAATATTAAATTATGGGTAAGTTTTAAATTGTTTAGTTAAATTATAATTTCAATTACATAATTATGTAAAATTTATTTTAATATAAATTTAAATCTTACAATATAATTTTATGATTAAAATTTATTTTTTATTCAAATTTATTACTAATCTTATAAATTAAGAAACTACTACTACTTCGGCACATTCTACATAATGAAGTAAAAGTAAATATTGTTTAGTAATTTTTTAATATAAAATTCTATAAAATTTCATTTTATCAATATTTACATTTTACTTTTAATTCTTAGAATTCGCTGATATGGTAGTAGTGTCAAGAATTAAATTTATAAAGTGTGAAATAGATTCAATAAATTTATTAAGTTTAGATAGATATACACTATTACCTTATATATATTAATTATCCAAAACATTAATAATTAATCACTTGGTGCAGTGGATGAATATAAAGGATTGAACTAATAGGTAAATGGTTCAAATCATGTTGGAAGCATTGATTATTAATTTTTTCTATGATTATGTGCAGGGTCCTGATTATTCATAAGTGCGGTGCGGTGGGATGATGGCTCGGTGTCGGTGGTCCTGATGGCTCGCAGTGCGGCACGATACCGGTGGATTCTGTCGATGGTTGGTTGCAGCTCTGTGGTGGTAGGCTAGGTGCGGTTCAATGGTTGAGTGTGGTGCGGGTGGTTAGTTGTGGCTCGATGATGTTGGCGGCCTAGGTGCGATGCAATAGTTGGGTGCGATTCAAGGCATTGCGGCTTGGTGGTGGCTCGACCGACGTTTAGGTGCTGTGTAGTTGTGTTCAGATGATCTGGTCAACAACGGGTGGGTGTTTTAGTGACGACAATTTTGCTACTAAATTCAATGTTTTTGTGAGAATTAGTGTAGTGTCGAAAAGATGTTTATTTTGTGACATCACATATGTGTGATTATATCATGATATTTTAGTGATGACAAATTATGCTACTATATTATAACGTTTTAGTGATAATTATTGTAGTAGCTAAAACATGTTTATTTAGTGACAACACATCTGTGTGGCTATATCATGACTTTTTAGTGACGATTATAGTTTGTAACTAATTAATAGTGAATTAGTGATGAAAATTGCAGTCACATTAAAATAGAGCAATAGTGACAACTATCCTAGTTTGTCGCTAAACCCTTTAGCCACTATTCAGTAGCCAGGACATATCGACGACACACAATATTGTCACTAAGATGTTATAGTGACAAAATTCATATTTATAGTGATAATTTTTTTCGCCATTATAGAACATTTTTTTTGCAGTGCCCAGCCGGACTGCCACGCATTCGTGGGATTGAGCACCTGATTGACTTTGTGCCTAGAGCAAACCTTCCTAACATACCAGCCTACCGAACCAGCCCGGAGGAGACAAAGGAATTGGAGAGGAAGATTGAAGAGTTGCTGGCCAAGGGGCATGTGAGGGGAGAGTTTGAGTCCTTGTGCAGTTCCAGTTTTGCTTGTGCCCAAGATGGACTTGATCATGATGATGTGTTGTGATTGTCGTTCAATCAACAACATTACGGTAAAGTATCATCATCCTATCCCTCGTTTATATGATATGTTAGATGAGTTGCATGGTGCTTGTGTGTTTTCAATGATACATTTGAGAAGTGGATATCATCATATTAGGATTAAGGAGGGAGATGAGTTGAAAACTTCTTTTAAAACTAAACTTGATTTGTATGAGTGATTAGTCACACCTTTTGGTTTAACTAATGCTCCTAACACATTTATGTGTCTTATGAACCATGTTTTGAGAGATTTTATCAGTAGATTTGTTGTGGCTTACTTTGATGATATTCAGATTTATAGTAGGAGTCATGATGATCATTGTGAGAATTTGAGAGCTATTTTGGATGTGCTTCACATAGAGCGTTTATTTGCTAACCTTAAGAAATACATATTTTGCACAGATAAGCTTGTGTTTCTTGGGTTTGTTGTTAGTGCAGGTTGATGAAGAGAAAATACGAGCTATCAAGGAGTGGCTGCAGCCTAAGAGCATTGGCGATGTTCAAAGTGTTCATGGACTTGCCAACTTTTATAGGCATTTTGTAACCCGTTTCAGTAGCATTGCAAACCCATTGACTAAAGTGATTAAAAGGAATGTGGAGACGAATAAGGGAAAGATTTTGAGTTGCTGAAGTATTAGCTGACACATGCCCAGTATTATCTTTTCATATTTTTTTGAAGATTAATGTGATGCTTCTGGAGTTGGTATTGGTGTTGTGTTGACGCAGGAGAAGAGGCCCGTGGCATACTTCAATGAGAAGCTGAATGGTGCAACATTAAACTATCCTACCTACGAAAAGGAGTTGTAGGCCTTGGTGAGAGCATTGCTAACGTGGCAACATTATTTGTGGGCTAAAGAGTTCATTATTCACACCGATCATGAGTCGCTATAGCATTTGAAGGGGCAACACTAGTTGAAAAAGAGACATGCACGGTGGATGGAGTTTGTAGAGACCTTTCCTTATGTCATCAAATACAAGCAAGGTAAGGAAAACGTGTGGTTGATGCATTGTCTTGGAGGTATGCCTTCATCTCTAGTTTAGATACTAAGTTTCTTGGATTTGAGTGCATTAAGAGTTTGCATGTGAGACATCTGCTAGTGGTGAATACTTTAGGCACGATGGGTTTTTGTTTAGGAAAAATAAGTTGTGCATTCCTAGGTGTTCTCTACGTGAGTTATTGCTATTAGAGTAACATGGTGGTGGTTTGATGGGTCATTTTGGTATTGCTAAGACTTTTGCTTTATTTTATGAGCATTTCTTTTGGCCTCGCATGAAACGTGATGTTGAGAGGATTTGTGGTAGATGCATTACTTGTAAACAGGCTAAGTATAGGTCTTGTTCTCATGGATTGTATACCCCATTTCCTATCCCTACTGCACCTAGGGTTGATAATTCTATGGATTTTGTGTTAGGTATGCCACGTACTGGGCGTGGTAGTGATTCTATTTTTGTGGTTTTTGATAGGCTTTCTTAGATGGCTCATTTTATTCCTTGTCATAAATCTGATGATGCATCCCATGTAGCTGCTATGTTCTTTAGGGAAGTTGTGCAATTACATGGTATTCCTAGGACCATTATTTCTGATAGAGATTCTAAGTTCTTGAGCTACTTTTGGAAGACTTTGTGGTGTGAGTGAGGAACTAAGTTGTTGTTTTCTACTACTTGTCATCCACAAACTCATGGTCAAACTGAGGTAGTAAATATGACCTTGTCTACATTGTTGAGGGTTTTCCTTAGGAAGATTATTAGGAATTGGGAAGAATGTTTGCCTCATGTTGAGTTTGCTTATAATCGTTCAGTTCATTCTACTACTTAGTTTTCACCTTTTGAGATTGTGTATGGTTTTAATGCTTTGACTCCTTTGGATATATCTCTATTACTTGTGCAAGAGTTTACTAACTTTGATGGGCAGAAAAGAGCTAATTTTGTAAAGCAGATTCATGAGAAGGCGAGGTAGAACATAGAGAACCGTACGTTGCAGTATGTCTAGCAAGCAAACAAAGGGTGCGAGAAGGTGTTGTTTGAGCCTAGAGATTGGGTTTGACTGCGTGTGAGAAATGAGAGGTTTTCTTTGCAGCACAGATCAAAGTTGTTTACTCGTGGAGATCTTCCATTTTTGAAGAAAGTGATTGATAATGCATACGAATTGGACTTACCAGGTGAGTATGATGTTAGTGCAACATTTAATGTTGCTGATTTAAGTCCCTTTGATGTAGGAGACAACTTAGATTTGAGGACAAATCCTCTTGAAGATGAGGGGAATGATGGAGCCCAAGTAGCAGCTGTAAGAGACGATGCAGTTTACATTCCGAGTGGGCCGATGACTAGATCTCAAGCAAGGAAATTAAAAGCTGAATTGATATGTGCATTAAAGATATTTGGGCTGCAAGTATTTCCAAGAAGTCCATGCTGGTTGAAGAATTTAATGAAGGCCTAAAAATTATTAATTTAATTATGTGTAGTGATTAGACTTAGTTTAATTTTATTTAGTTTTTTTGGGCCAATGTGTTAAGCCTTGTTTAAATATTAATTTTGAAATTATTGGGTTTAATCTCGAAATTTACATGCCTTATTAGATTAGGATCTGAGTTGTCTATATATAGTCCTTGTTATTGAACAATTTATTCAGTTTTTCAGTGCAATAAAATTGTGAGGTTTTTATCTCCTTTATTCTGAAAGTGTCAAATTTTCGAAATTTTACTCTTCCATAGGATTTCAATTTTGACTTATCAATCGGACTGTCATATCCGTTTGTGATGTCCTCGACTATATCCTTCGTTGTTTGATCAATTTGCTTCTTGGGTCATATGAGATTTCCCAATTTGGACTTCGGTACTTGAAAGCATTCGAATCTATAGGTGTTGGATCTTCCATATTATTTCAATTTCAGTTTGCTTCTGCATCGTGTCTGAGTCGAATCGTTCGAGTTCCTGGGATGCGATCTACACCTTGCGGCGAGGGTCATATTGCGGTCAATCCTTACAGGCCAGTCGTTGTTGAAGTTGCTTATGACCAGATCCACTTTCCTTGCACTTATTTCTTTGTGTTTTAGTGTCTTAAGCTCAGGTATATTAAAGATGGCTCATATTGTAAAACTACCCAAGTACTCCACAGAAACCTACTACATATGGAGGAAGAGGTCATTGATCATGCTAAAAGGCATCCACCCGGAGATGGCGTACGTGATAACCAATGTACCTATAAAGATAACCAAGGTCAATACTCAGCTCGGAGAAGCCCATGGCCTAGAGATAATTGAAAAGCCATACGCAAAATAGACAATTGGAGACAAGGCCCGTGCTCACCTGGATGTAGTAGCCTATGATCTGATTTTGACATCCCTACTAGAAGCTCTGGTTGTAAAAGCTCTGGAGTACAACAATGCTAAACAAGTATGGGATTTTCTTAGTACGCTAAGCCAAGAAACCGATCAGATGAAGAGGAACAAGCTACAAAACTATGTTGATAAGTATGAATCCTTTCAAATGCTTCTCGGTGAGAATATCAAATCTATGAATGCTAGGTTCAATGTTATTGTTTGTGAACTTAAAAACTTGTGTGGAGAGTATACAGTTGCTGATCTTAATGCAAAGATCCTGTCAAAGATGCCCAAAGAGGATTGGTTTGTAAAAACCACGAGCTTGAATGAGATAGACTTCTCAAAGATGACAACCAAGGATGTCTTTGCCCACTTACAACAGCACGAGTGGGACATCCAGATGGTCAACAGAAATGAAGTCGTCCGAACTATAAGCACACCCGGAAATGAAGAAGATGTTGCCTTCTTCGTGAAGTAAGATTTTCAACGAAGACCTAAGAAGCCATATCAATCCAAGAGACCAAGTGGCCAATCATCTACAACTAAGGAGGCTCCTACAACCTCATATTCCCCGAAAAAGGAGGAAGAAACTTCAGTTGCTAAGCTGGGGGAACAAATGCGCAAGCTGACAAAGCTCATCGAGAAAGCCAAGGCCATAACTGAAAATTCTTATGGAGGTGATCAGAAGTTTACTGAGAGAGCACCTAAAGCTTGTTTTGAATGCAATTCACCCAACCACCTCAAGTATGATTTCCCTCTTGTTTCGAAAGAGGAGAGAGACAGACTGTTGCAGAGGCCATGCTCTCCAGAACCGAACTGCCCTACATCCCAGATCATGATGATGGTTATTACACGTCAGATGATAAAGTGGAGCAAGAAGGCTTACTGGTCTTCATAGCTAAGATGGAAAAAGAGAGTTCAGATGAAGAAGATGAAGAACTTGAAATTGAGAAAATGGTAACTAAAACTCAACCCATTTCAAGTTATTCTGCATGCATGAACGAGGACACTAAATCTATTTGCTCGGATTCAGATGAACTTTCCCTTAAAAATCATTCTAAAGAATTTGTAAATTTTATCAGCTGAAAAATGATTTAGTTGGTGAAAATCCTCACTGAAACTTAAAGTTTTTACCTTGACCAATGAGATTGAAGGATATAGGTCACTCAGTGAGGAGCTGACAAAACTAAAAGAAGAACATTCCATTTTACTTAAAAATTTTCAAAATATTTATGAGGAATGTAATTATTTGAAACTGAAAATTACTAGTGTTCAAAAATAGATTTGCTCACTTTATTCGAGCACTAACAAAGTTGTTGAAGCCTCAGATGTTCTAAGAGATCCATCTGAATAATCAGGGTTAGGTAATTCTGAAAATGCTTTGAGCAGTCATGAATCAACTTCTGAAACTTAAAATATTAATGACCATCATTTCAAAGAAAATTCCAGTTTCGAAGTTAAGTTCTTAAGCAGGGGAGTGTGGGAGCAGGGAAAGACTCCAATTTTGCCGATCGGGTTAAGAAAGGGAAAACTTCAATTTCAAAACTGAAAAGTAACTCAGTTTCCAAAATAAAAAATAACTCAGTTCCTATATTGACCCAACCTGAGAGGAAGTTGAATATGCCTTAGAAACTGATAAAGTACTCAGTTCTAAGTGCAATGAAGTCAGTTTGGACAATTGAAACTGAGTTTGCTAAAAAGTCAGATTCACGTCCAGATTTCAGAAATCTGAGGTCCTTTAATCATAACTCTTATGCGAGAAGGATTCATCCAAGTAGAGGGAACACCTACTTGAGGTCTGAGCCCAACCATATTTCTTTTTCAAGGGCAAGGAAGACTACACATCCAGAAATTGGTTTCTGAGACTCTAACAAGAAACTTAGTTTCTAGAAACTCAGTTTTCAGAAAGAGTTCACGCGCACTGATAAGTTCATTATTTCACTCACTTATATATATTATTTTTCTACTATTTTATTTAGTTTTATTGAGATTATATATATATCATGCATGAGTCAATATTAGGTGGTGTTAGGCGTATTTTGATGTTTATGCAGGTTTTAGGCCTAAATTCACGAGAAAATCGTTCCGAAAGCAATGACGTGTAAGAGTAGCAGTGAAGAGTTCTTCCACAAGAGGAATTCGGGCTATTGGCACATGGCAATGGATGAAGCTTTGAGTTAGCTCTCCAACGCAACTAGAATCGGGTAAATCGGAGTTCGGGAGAGGAAGTTATGGCCAAAACCGTGAGACCGCGCAGAAGGGGCAGACCTCATTTTTCCACGTCGATCGACGGGGATGCCGGGTCGATCGACGCAGACCTGCTGGCGCGGGAAATTGGCTGAATTCGAATTTTTTCATATCTTTAGCCCTAGATTTGATATGATACACCTCCACCTCTATATATATCCTTGTAATTTCGATTTTTAGGTATGATTGATTCTAGATTTCGGATTTTTGAGAGATTTCCAAGAGTTTTAGAGTTTATGATTGAATACAGATTTCTGTGGGAAGACATTCCAAACCAAGTTTTTATGCAAATCAGGTTTTATTTTTCTATGATGAATATTACTCTGAATATGTATAACTAATCTCTTCCTCAGATTCTAGGGTTTTGAATTATCATTGTATGCACGTCTGATTAATTGAATTATTTTCCCTTTCCTTTCGTAGTTTGTGAAATTTGAGTTTACTCCATAATCTTGAGTTTGCTGGCCACATCTTAGGATTAACTAGTTGATTACTTGAGACGTAACTGTAATAGTTTTCAATCGAAAGAGATTTTCACAATATAATCTGATTTCTTGTCGTAACTGAAGGAGATTGATTGTAGGGATAAATCTGTAGATCTTTGGAGTTAATTAATTTATCTTGAGACCGAGCGGAGATAGGTAATTGATTAATCTACTTTACGAATTGTCCAACAAAGAAGTTTGTAATACTTTTCCGATGTTTCACTATGAAGAGGGATTAAAATTGGGAAATAATCAATTCATTCATCCATGTCATGCTTGATAAGGAGATATCCCTAGAATCTGTATTTCTCATAACCATTTTCAACCAAAGTATTTTAAATTACTGTTTACTTTTTATTCGCAAGGATTAAAATTTGCAAAACCACCAAAACCCAAAACTTTGATTTTCCTAACTAGTATTTTAAGAACGCCTGATTTAGAATTTAGGATTTTCCGTCGTTTCATTCCCTGTGGGATCGATAATTTTCATTTGCCGCTATATTATTAGCTTTGCTAAGTCGCTGTTAAATAATTTAGCGATCAAATTTTGGCGCCGTTGCCGGGGAATGATCAGAATTAATCTTACTATTAAATCTGTAATTAAAATACTAATTTAGGCTGTAATTTTTGTGTTTTCCTTTAATTTCTCGTATTTTCGTAAATCACGTCGATCGACGCTATATCACGTCGATCGATGCAGTGTTTTCTTCCTCGTCGATCGACGCTTAATCTCGTCGATCGACGCCGTATTTGTTTTCAGATTTTCAATTTTGCGTATTTCAGTTCGTTCCGTTTTATTTTCAGTCTTACCTCACTACCCCCTTTGCTGTACAGGTAGTGCATGAGTACGAGAGCTAAAGGAAAGGATCCACTTTATTACTACCCGGACATTGAAGCCACTAGCAGAAAGATCCGAAAGAATAAGCATGCTCAGGAAGGCTCGAGTAATCAAACAATGGAAGACAACGTGCCACAGCCGGTTATTCAACCGCAACCACCATTGCTAACTGCAGAGGAGCAAGCTCTACTTCTCCAAGAAGTTCAAGCTATGAGGGCACAGATCCAACAGCTCAACCTGGAGAGAGACCTCGAGAGGAACAATCCAAATGGAAGGGATGTCCGCCGTAACCCATGGTTTGCGGATAATCCCGACAATGAAGAGGATGACAACCAGGATCCACCAGGGGAATCTGACGATGAGGAATAAGAGGAGGCCATGCAGAACCGGTATAAACCTCGGTTGAGGGAGACAGACTTCAGAATTGGCATCAATGCCAATAATTTTGAGCTGAAGACCGGATTAGTGCAGATGGTGCAGCAAAATCAATTCGGAGGAAGAGCCACTGAGGATCCTTACGCGCATCTGGATAAGTTCCTGATGCTTTGCAATACTGTCAAAATCGGAGGAGTCAGCAAGAGTGCCATCCGAATGCGTCTGTTCGCATTCTCTCTGAGGGATAAGGCACAATCATGGTTCACTGCACTGGACAAGGAGAGCATAAGTACGTGGACGGAACTGAGGAATGAGTTCTTGGAGAACTTCTTCCCTCCAAACGTCATCAGGCAGCGAAGAAAATAAATCCTCAGGTTCGCTCAACGACCCGATGAAAGCTTCAGTGAGACGTGTGATCGATTCAAAGAGCTGCTAAGATCATGCCCCGGACATTGTTTTCCGCCAGGAGAACAGGCAGAAGCATTTTACGAAGGGCTCAATGAAAAGATCGTCAAATTGGTGGACACCACACTAGGAGACACCATCATGATGAAAAGTGGAAAAAAAGCCATGGAATTCTTCCAAAAGATGGCCAACAACACTCAACGGTGGTCCTCAATTTGTACTCGACCTGTGATGGCGGTCGAGAAAGTGGTGGAGAAAGCTGTCGAACAACCTAATTTGGCAACCGAGCTAAAAAATCTAAGGGAAGACATTGTTGCACTGAAGCAGGAGAAAACAGTTGCTATAGTAGAGCCAGTGCAAGCTCCGCCTGAGGGGGATTGTGCCGCTGTAAATTTCATGCAAATGGGTGGTTACCAAAACAACTACCGTGGAGGATATCAACAGCATAATCAGCAGCACAAGCAGCCCTACACTTATAATCACGTGAGGAACCATCCTGGATTTTCCTACGCGAACCCCCAAGCTGCGGAGCAGCCACAACCGGGATTTGCCGAACAAGATGAGGCAGTAGTGGAGAAGAAGAAGCCAAATCTCGAGGAGATTTTGGCTAAATTCATGGAAGGCTCCACCGATACGGTAGCCAAGCTAAAGCAAGAAATTGCAGCCGTGAACACTAAAGTGGACCAGGTGCAGAAGCATGTACAAATCATAGAAACCCAGATCAACCAGATCCCCGATGCCCTTGGAGCCCAGCACAAGCCGGGGCAACCTCCGAGCAACACTCAAATTAACCCCAAGAATCAGAATCAGAGGAACAAAGTGAATGCCATCACTCTGAGAGGGGGAAAATCGTATGAAGGGCCAAAGCAGGCAGGGAAAGACACCCGAAAGGAAGGAGAAGCCGAGCAGGACGAAGAAACCATCGCTGACGAGATCCCGTCGACCGACGGAGGGTCCCCGTCGATCGACAGAGCTCCTGAGGCCACGTCAATCGATGCTGATCCTCGTCAATCGACGTCCGCCCCCATTCCACCACTGAAGAAACTTCCTCTGCCGTTTCCGCAGCGCTTTGCTAAAGCAAAGATGAACGCGAGATTTGCACGCTTTCTAGAGAACATGAAGAAAGTAAACATCAACATCCCGCTGATTGAGGCACTACGAGAGATACCGGTGTATATCAAGTTTCTGAAGGATATGGTCTCTCAGAAAAGACCCTTCATGGAGCACGAGAGGGTCAACTTGTTTGAAGAATGCTCCGCGATTATTCAGAAGAAGATGCCGCTGAAGAGAGAGGACCCGGGATCCTTCACGATCCCCTGCGTCATTGGAGAAGAGACCTTTAGGAAGGTCCTTTGCAATTTCGGTGCATCCATCAATTTAATGCCACTATCAATCTTCAAGCGACTAGAGATCGGGAGCATCAAACCAACAACCATATCATTGCAGATGGCTGACAGATCGGTGTCCTACCCAAGAGGCATCGTAGAAGACGTACTTGTGAAGGTGAAAGACTTCATCATTCCAGCAGACTTCGTGGTGCTTGACATGGAAGAAGACCACAACATCCCGCTGGAGCATTGATTGACATTCGAGACGGCAAAATGACGTTTCGAGTTAATGACGAGTCGGTCACCTTCCCCATCTACAAAGCAGTGCAAAAGTGTAATGAAGGGAGCTACCGGGAAGAGTGCCACATGATCAATTGTTCAAAACCGGTGATTTCCTCTCCCTTTCCTTCTCTGAAAACTGATTCGGACTTTCTGGAGAACTGCTTACTACACTCTTTGTGTTTGTCTTCAAATTTGGATAAGGCGGACGATGAGCATGTGGATTTGGTGATAGAGCTGGACGTACCTGAAGAAATAACACAGAGAAAAAAGAACAAACGGGAGCGGTTTCCAAGCCGATGCAGCCACAAAAAGAAAAGAAAACATGGAAATGCCTCCACGTCGATCGATGCACACCATGCGTCGATTGATGCAGCCTTGGGTGCCACATCGATCGATGCAACAGTCATGTCGATCAACGCATGAAGGAAGTCAGTCACAGAATTCTCATCGGCAGAAGCAGCGCGACGTAGCAAAGGGATTGCGGCAGTTTCACCCATATCAACCGATGGAAATCGGGAAAAGCTGCAATCTAACTCTGATCCGCTGGTTTTGGAACTCAAGATGCTTCCGGCACACCTCAGGTATGGGAAGTTGGAAAAATTACTACGAGTTATACGGAAGTATAAGTCCGCCATTGGGGGGACATTGAGAGACATAAAGGGATTCAGCCCCTCATTATGCACGCACAAGGTCCTTCTGGAAAAAGAAGCCAAGAAATGGGGGATGCAAGTTGTCAAGAACAAAGATGGAAAGGAGGTTGCGGAAAGACCTGCCTGGACCCGACCTCCCTAGTCGTGATTTGGAGACTCGAAGGATAAAAAAGTTAATGTCTGAGATCAACTACCAGGTATCATTCCCTCTTTTGTCTGATTTTCAGACTTATTCCACTCTTCGAGTTGGAAATAAGTTTGGGGGGATGTGGACAAGAGATGGAACGTCCTATCTTTTATTTATTCTGCTTTTTGTCTTTAATTTTTTGTACTTTTCTATTTTATGCTATTTTGTGGGGAAAAATTTTAAGTTTTGAGATAATCTGAATGAGATTGTGAGATTGGAATTGATTGAGGGTTGAGTATTGAATTGATTGAGATTTTAGTTAGATGCCTATGAATGTAGAATACCGCATGATAGGACTGATTTGACACTTATACTTGCATGTTGATTGAGCTGATTTGAAATTGATTGTGGAAGAAAATTTTTGAATCCTTGTCTGAGAATTTGAGTCGTTATTTCGTTTGATGTGAGATTCACATGTGTGTTTTGATTTCTCTAGAACTTGCATATTTTCTGTGTTGAGACTGCATAGTGTGCACAAGTTTAGGAAATGATATTAGGCCATCTTTGTTAACCCAATATCCTAAACACTGTCCCTTCACAATAAATTTTTCCCTAGTTAGCCACTTTGAGCCTGTACAATTTTTCTCTCCTTGTCTATGAGCATAAGAAAAGTATTGTCTCACTCGTGTCTTGAGTTGTGGTATGTATGGGGTTGATTGGTGAATTGGTGATAAGATATGATAAATTAGTGGTGAAAAGATGTGTGAAAAAGAAGCTCAAAGAAATAATTAGAATTCTCATAAGCTCTCTGAAAAGAAAAGAATATAAAATTATCGAAAAGAGCATAAGAGATTCAAAATGAGCTATAAAAAAAAAATTTGAGTTTGTTGATGTATATGAGGAGATAAGGTGGATGATTATAGATAGTGGTTGGAGATGTTGAGAGTCATGAACTCATCTGATTTAGTCACTCGGCCATATTTCCCTACCTTATCAGAAAAAGCCTACGTTACAACCTTTCGAAAGTCCTTTTTGATTCTAGACTTGTGTGCACATTCTAGCAGTGGAGATATTAGAAAATCTGCAAGCCTATGGTAGAAATTTCTTCATACATGTTGTTGAGTGCTTTCATCTTTACCTTAAACACTTGAAAGTTGAGCGATACACTTCCTGTGAGTTCTTCCACGGTTGATGAATTTTCTGTCTCTTTCAAATTGTTTGTGGGTAGTTGATTCTTAGTTCTTGACTGTGATGAATCTTGTGGCATTGCACTTTAAACACATGATCTTTTGATTTCTTTCTTACCTATTGATTGAGGACAATCAAACGTTCAAGTTTGGGGGATTTGATAAGTTCATTATTTCACTCACTTATCTATATTATTTTTCTACTATTTTATGTAGTCATATTGAGTTTATATATATATATATATATATATATATATATATATATATATATCATGCATGAGTCAATATTAGGTGGTGTTAGGCGTATTTTGATGTTTATGTAGGTTTTAGGCCTAAATTCATGAGAAATCCGTTCCGAAAGCAGTGACGTGTAAGAGTAGCAGTGAAGAGTTCTCCCACAAGAGGAATTCGGGCTATTGGCACATGGCAATGGATGAAGCTTTCAGTTAGCTCTCCAACGCAACTGGAATCGGGTCAATCGGAGTTCGGGAGAGGAAGTTATGGCCAAAACCGTGAGACCGCGCAGAAGGAGCTGACCTCATTTTTCCACGTCGATCGATGGGGATGCTGCGTCGATCGACGCGGACCTGCTGGCGCGGGAAATTGGCTGAATTCGAGTTTTTTCATATCTTTAGCCCTAGGTTTGATATGATACACCTCCTCCTCTATATATATCCTTGTAATTTCAATTTTTAGGTATGCTTTATTTTAGATTTCAGATTTTTGAGAGAATTCCAAGAGTTTTAGAGTTTATGTTTGAAGACAGATTTCTGTGGGAAGACATTCCAACCCAAGTTTTTATGCAAATCAGGTTTTATTTTCTATGATGAATATTACTCTGAATATGTATAACTAATCTCTTCCTCAGATTCTAGGGTTTTGAATTATCATTGTATGCATGTCTGATTAATTGAATTATTTTCCCTTTCCCTTCGTAGTTTGTGAAATCTGAGTTTACTCCATAATCTTGAGTTTGTTGGCCACATCTTAGGATTAACTAGTTGATTACTTGAGACGTAACTCTAATAGTTTTCAATCGAAAGAGATTTTCACAATATAATCTAATTTCTTGTCGTAACTGAAGGAGATTGATTGTAGGGATAAATCTCTAGATCTTTGGAGTTAATTAATTTATCTTGAGACCGAGCGGAGATAGGTAATTGATTAATCTACTTTACGAATTGTCCAACAAAGAAGTTTGTAATACTTCTCCTATGTTTCACTATGAAGAGGGATTAAAATTGGGAAATAATCAATTCATTCATCCATGTCATGCTTGATAAGGAGATCTCCCTAGAATCTGTATTTCTCATAACCGTTTTCAACCAAAGTATTTTAAATTACTGTTTACTTTTCATTCGCAAGGATTATAATTTGCAAAACCACCAAAACCCAAAACTTTGATTTTCCTAACCAGTATTTTAAGAACGCCTGATTTAGTATTTAGGATTTTTCGTCGTTTCATTCCCTGTGTGATCGATAATTTTCATTTGCCGCTATATTATTAGCTTTGCTAAGTCGCTGTTAAATAATTTAGCGATCACGCACCCACCATTCCTTCTAACATGCATCCTTATAGCATTCACTATTTTACAAGGACGAGTAAGGTAGTGAAGAAGCCTCTAGTAAAGAAGGTGAAACAAGTTAGGATTTCCAAAGGGTGGATTCCAAAGACTAACACAATAGGACCCGTAGAAGTTTGGGTAACTACAGTCAAACTTTATTTGTGTTGCAGGTATAAGGACATCGACATCAGCTCCAAAAGAAGAAGAGAGCTTGGATTCTGGATAGTGGATGTTCCGCCTATATAACCAGAGAAAGTGACTTGCTCTTTAAGCTAGAAATGGCGAGCGGACCCCCTGCGGTATTTGGTGATGATTTAAAGGGGAGAGTCATTGGCAAAGGTTGTGTGGAATACAATGGCATAACCATCAAGAACGTATGCTTGGTCACCAACCTCAACTAAAATCTACTAAGTATCATTCAACTGATTGAGAGCGGATACGAGGTGACATTTGTTGAAGCTCAGTGTCATATTAAGGACAAAGATTCAAAGGAGATCATCCTCAGAGGAATCACAAAGAGAGATCTCTATGTTGTGGATTGGGAGAGTGGTCAAGATGATATTTGCCTTGTCGCAATAAGCTCCCAGGAATACACTAATTGGCTTTGGAAGGACTTTCACAAACCAGATTCAAGAAGGACGGTGTCTGCAATGATGCCAGATGGGAAAGCAGACCAAAGCTCCATTCAAGAACCGTCCAGTAACAGCGAGCACATACCAGATATTGGAACTGTTTCACATAGATCTATTCAGACTAGTAAAGTCACCCACATCAGAGGGAATAGATTCACTCTTGTAGTTGTTGATGACTAATCGAGATATACTTGGGTAATGCTCCTGAAGACGAAGGACGAGGTCAAGTTCTAGCTTCTAGAACTGATTTTGCAGGTGCAAAATAACAAAGGAGTGACGTGAAGAGGATAAGGTCTGACAACTGAACTGAGTTCTGCAATAGACACTTGATGGATTTCTGTGCGGACACTAGAATTACCCACGAGAAGTAAGCTTGGAGAACACCTTAACAAAATGGCCTTGCTGAGAGAAGGAATTGCACACTTAAAGAAGTAGTAAGGACCATGCTCGCTGAAGCAAGCTTAGGCGAAGGATATTGGGGAGAACCTTGATTATGACATGCTATAATCAGAATAGAAGTGCCATCAACATTCGTCATCACAAAACACCTTACGTTGTCTACAATGGTCGTAATCCTTCTATCGATCATCTTCGTGCCTTCGGTTGACCATGTAATGTTCACAATAATGGAAAGTCGAAACTGAATATCTTCAGTCCCTAAGCTGATGAAGTGGTATTCCTTGGTTATGGACATCCTTCTCACAAGGGATATAGAGTACTCAATAAGACTACGAGACTTGTGGAGATAACATGTAATGTTGATTTTGATGAGTCTATTCTAGTGCACAGGACATTGAAAAACTAGAACTTGATACTCGTGAGATCAAGGATTTCAATGAGAAACCGAGTTCTGAAAAAAATGATACTAATGAAATTTCTCAGACTAGATCAATGAACGAAATGTCATGTACTCCAGAGGATTCGACTGGATTGCAACCTACCAAAGAGGCTGGTGATGCTATAATTCTTGCTGAGGCCATAGATTCCTTAACACTTAATGCATGTACAAGTTAATGGGGGAACTCATGCTCAAGCATCTGAAATCGAGAATGGCGCTCAAGCTGGAACTGACTTTGGCAAAACTGAGTTTGTTGGAAATGAAGATGCCCAACCCGAAGTCACTCTAGAAGATCAAGAACTGGAAATTGAAGCTTTTAACACTAGATGAGAAGGAACAAATCTAGCTTCAAGAGAGGATAGTGTAGCCACGGTGGAATCTACACTAACTTCTATTCCAATTTCAGGAACTGACTTTCCAGGAGTTCTCATTCAACCGATCGAAGTCACTCAGCTCTAGAAGCCAAAGTGTTTGAGACATCATCCTAAAGATGTTGTGTTGGACAACATTGCTAATCCAGTCCGCACATGCCAAAGAAGTGCTTTATTATCGTGCTTCATCTCTCAATAGCTAGAACCAACAAAGATTAGAGATGCTCTGAAATCTACAAATTGGATTAATTCCATGCAAGAGGAATTGGATGAGTTCAAGAGCAACAATGTATGGTACTTGATGGAAAGACCAACCTATCAAGCAGTGATTGGAACAAAATGGGTTTTCAAGAACAAGATAGATGAAACATACAACATTGTGAGGAACAAAGCAAGAAATGTGGCAAAAGGTTATTCTCAATGCGAAGGAATTGATTTTGATGAAACTATTGCTCCAGTTGCTAGAATTGAAGCCATCAGATTATTCTTAGCTTATGTCGCACTTTACTACTTCTGAGTTTTTCAGATGGATGTGAAGAGTGCATTTCTGAATAGGGAGCTCAAGATTGAAGTGTACGTTGAACAACCCCAGGATTCAAAGAGGTTAACCAAGTTTATAAGCTGTGAAATGATCTTTATGGGTTGAAGCAGGCACCCAGAGCTGGGTATGAGACCTTGTCTCAGTTTCTTCTCAAGAATGGTTTCCAGAAGGGTAAGATCGACACAAACTTGTTCAAAATTAAGGATGGAACTGACATTCTGTTTGTTCAAATATATGTCGATGACATCATTTTTGGATGCAAGAACTTGAAGCTATGCGAGAGGTTTGCCCAACTAATGCAAAGTAATTTCCAGATAAGTTTGATGGGAAAATTTACTTATTTCCTTGGTCTTCAAGTTATTCCGTTTGAAGGAGAAATCTTAGTCAATCAGACGAACTATAACTAGGACTTGATCAATAAGTTTTTCCCAAAGAAAACTAAGCCCTTGAGGATCCCAATGAGCCCAGTGCTCAGATCAATCTTGACAAAGAAGGAGAAGCAGTAAACCCAATGAGCTATAGAGGAATTATCGGATCTCTATTATATTTGGCTGCAAGCAAGCCAAATATCTCCTAGTCTTTGGTGTTTGTGCGAGACTTTAAGCGAATCTCAAGAAGTTGCACATGGATGCTGCAAAGAGAATCGTGAAATACTTAAAAGAACTGAGTCCTTAGGTATTTGGTACCTCAAAACTGACAAACTAACTCTCAATGCTTACTCAGATTCAGACTTTGGAGGATGTAGAAATGATCAAAAGAGCACAAATAGAACTTGTCAGTTCTTAGGCCACAAATTGATTAGTTGGTTTAGCAAGAAGTAGCATTCTGTAGCTACATCAACCACTGAAGCTGAGTATGTAGCCACTGCTAGTTGTTGTGCACAAGTACTTTGGATCAAGCAACAACTACTCAATTATGAAGTTGATACGGGAGGCGTGCTTATTTGTTGTGACAATAGCAGTGCTATGTGTTTCACCAAGAATCCAGTTCACCACTCTAGGATGAAGCACATTGATATCCAAAACTATTTCATCAGAGATCATGCGACGAAAAAGGATATTTTGGTGGAGTACATCAGAACTAAAGATCAGTTGGCGGATATATTCACTGAACCACTTCCAGAAACTCGTTTCAAGGAACTCTGCATCAAACTTGGATTGCTTGAGTTTGATGAAATTTCAATCGAAGAGGAGTGGTTGTGGAGTAAAATTGAGTCCCAACTCTCAGTTTTCTGTATCTAGATTTCTTCTTATTCAAATCCCAAGTGAAGTGGAGAAGATGTAGATTAAAACTGAGTCCCAGCTGTCAATTTTCAAGCCTGATGAAAGTTCTAATTCAATTTGCTCAAGAACGATGAAATCTAATTTGAATAGAAGTGGGAGTGTTTTAAAACTGAGTTCCAACTCTTAGTTTTCAGTTTTCGCTCATATCTCAATTTTTAGTTTCGAGGTTCTATACTAAGCCATTTTTATCAAAAGTGGTAATGGCACATAATCTAAAAATCTGAAATTTGAAAACTTAAGTTTCTATGTTTTCAGTTTTGGATTTCTTTGAAGGAAGGTTGCGGACTCAAACTGAGTCCACGTTCTCGGTTTAGAAACTGAAACTGAAATCTAGGTTAGTTTTCTGTACGAGAGGAGGGAGAAATTGAATTCAAATGCTGACTAATTGAGTACATCGCATTAATTGCGGAACAGATGCAGCTCAATCCTCAAGCACCACGTGTCAAACCTATTTCAACAGCCGTTTAATCTCAGGCTTTGATTGTAAACTATTGACTCAATCCTAGCTGTCCAAACTCAATTTTGAATTCTATATATAGTAAATCTATTTTCAACGGTTACACTTTATAATCCTTTACCATTTCTTCTCTCAATTATTTGATCCTCCAAACCCAGAAATCCCTCGAGCATTCAAGGTAACTAAGCTAAATTCCATCCATTACTTCCAATCATTAACATTCAATATACCGAGAAGGACCACAACCCAGAACCCAGAGCAGGCCACTTCCATATCTAGCCGTGATCAACCTCAGTCAGTTGATCATTACATTCCCTACGATGAACTATTGAAATTAGCCAAGGATGATCATGAGAGGCTAACCCCAAAAAAGTAGATGGCTTCTCAAGTCCATAAGGAGAAAATCCTGTATTTGGATGAAGCCGTGAATGACAGTCTAGACCCTCGTCTAGGAGAGAAACTCAGAAGTGAGGAGTTAGTTTACTTTCTCATTGCCTCCCCGAAGAGATTTCACCCGTACTTGGTGGCAGAATTTTTATGCCAATGCTGTGTTGGCATCCAACAAGAGGTCAATTAACATCTCTGTGGCTGGTGTGACAATCAGGGTCAACCCTAAATTGTTGAGCCATATTTTTTATCTATGAAACGACGGTGTTCAAATCTACACCTATCTTTAAGGAGGAGCCCAACAAGCTAGGAAGCTGAAGGGATTCGTGAACTGAATCACTAAATCTGTTAGCCAAGATCATTAATTGGAATATCAAAAATAAATTGCTACGCCTATGATTATTCCTAGCATGCTCCTATTGATTATGCATAAGGGGGTTTGTGCGGAATACCTGGACTGTAGAAGCCTGAAGAACCTGTGCGCAGAGATTTGATCTTGATCTCTTTTCCCGCGCACAAAGATATATTCCTAACAGATGAAAGGAATTCAATCTATGAAAATTAAGATATAATTTTCAAAAAACAAGAGGGAGAGAAGAAAGAAGATGATCCTCCAGATCCGATCTTCTGATCTGTATCCCAACTCCAATCCGAATATCTGATGAGGATTCCCTTCAGATTCCTTGCCCGGTTGACAAGCATAATTTCCTCCTCGTTTCTCAAATCTAGTCGATCACCACAGCTCCCAAAATACTGGTTTGCTGTGCTGCAACATATGATCTTGTGGTGTGTTGTGATTTGAGAAACTGAGGACTATTTATAGGAAAATAATGGACTTCTATTGGGCCTGAGTTTTCATGGGCCACACCAGGGACTAGAATACAAATAGCAAATAAGGCCTATCAATTAATTAATTCTCATATTCAACCCAGAATATAATTAATTAATTAATATTGATTCATTCCACCAAAGAATCAATATTGTCCTACCTATTTGCTACCACGTTTTGAGGTACGGGTTGCATGGGCTCGGTTTATCCCCACATTTAAGGTTACAGACACTCGTTAATTAATTTAAGCTCTGACAAGCTATTTAATTAATTAATATCTTATGTTCTTGAGTCAATCCACTCAAACCTTTTCACTTATGCTTGAACTTAATCAGCCTGTAGGAATTTAGCATAACAAACCTTTTGAGCTGCTCAGAGAATGTCACCATCCTATACTGGATGTGGTTACCTAGTTTCAGTACCAGACAGTTATACACAAAATGCTATCACCCAAGATACAGATATACAGGCTCAACTAGAGCCTTTCACTACAACTCAAAGTGATACACAATCTGCATATACTTATGTACCTTCATTTAGGTTTAGGATCTCATCAAGCCATAGTGATCTAGATTCTTTTAATGCTAGATAAAAAGAATAGATCTCAACTTAGGTCCTTATCAATGCGTGCCCCACACCAGCATACCAAGCCATCCAAGATAAGATGCTTATTACTGCGTATGCTGCAGCCTACACCGACAGTTTATCCTGAAATTATCTCAGCTGTGATAACTATTTATATCTCGCTAGGTCAAACTATCCATACAATCTTCCGTGATCTACTACACACCGTATGATCTCCTTACCGACGAGATAAGAAGATAATTGCGTTTGCGACACAGGTTTGTAAATTCAGACAGGAGATGAACATACAACATTTATGATTCCCAGTATATTAACCAATTGATCTTGTACATAATATACCAATCATAATGCTTTCAGTATATAAATCCATCAGAAGCACATGGAGGAGCACTTGAGAGAGTGGAAGAAGGAGGCTATACAAACTGGTTGGAAAGTGAATCACAAGACGTCTAAACTTGACATCTTCTACAAATTTCTTGGAGACATTGCCATCCACATGTTGCAATGTGAAGTGGGCTCCCTCTCAGAACTGAGCAAGAAAAATTACTTAGTTCTAATGGCCCTTGATGATGAGGTACAGGGCAATTGGGTTGCGTTTGTATTTTAGAGGCTGCTGGATAATATCAAAAGGAAGAACACAATTCCAAACTAATGCACTTTTGCTACGGGTGTAGGTTTTGGTCTGAAAGTAAGTTATTTGATTGAGAATGTGGTGCAAGTGGTGGATAATGGAGAAGTCCTAGTGTCTACTGACTTTATTCCACCCAAACACAACTTGAAGGAGGTTAGTAGTTCCAATGATGAGGATGAGGAAACTGAGATGGAGAAGGAAGACAATTTCTAGCAAGCGATGGAAGACCTTCCAAATTTGACCAACCTTGGGGATATTTCAAGCTGGCCACACCGGAGGCTAAGGAAGAGGTATGAAACTGAGAAAAGGCCAAGCTCACCAAAGTGGTGGTTCGGAGATGATGCCCTCTCTGCTGTTGTGAAGAAGGCTCGATCCACCCCGAATAGGCAGAAAAGGAAAGATCTGAGAGATGGGGAGATAATAGCTACAGAGAGGGGCAGCAAGAAAGCTCGAACTGAAGAAGAATAGCGAAAGAGGGCTGAAGTTGAGGGTGAGCAAGCTAAAAATCTGAGAAGGGAAAGGGTCATGTTGTGAAAAGGAAGAAGAAGCTCAAAAGAGATGACTTTTATCTCTCAATGTTCATTGCCCGCAAGAAGCTGGATTTTGATAAGTTAGGATTTTCACCAACTTATCTTATTGTTCTTTGACTG